>JAXCHB010000241.1:9557500-9572500 GCA_036926305.1 Uropetala carovei
TGGATCGTAAACATCCCGAAGCATGCATAAAAATATCCAGAGAACATTCTTTCATTTGGAAAATATAAATTCCTTTTACGAAACGTGAAAATGTCTTCATTTTCGAGTCGCGGCTAGGCATTTTTTCCCTATCGCGAAATTCTTTCCTGTAGATACCGTATCTGTTGAGATAGTCTCGATATGAGGCGGTTTTTATTTTAGAGAGACTCGTATAATGACATTCTTCCTTTCGAAATTCTACACGCGCCGCGTCCCATTGTTCGGGAACAGATCTCTAATCTTTCCCTTAGGAATCCCTTTCAATATCAAGGTGTGGCTAATGACGACGAATTAATTCCACGCAAATTTCTTCATCGTAACGTCGCGGGGCAATAAAAAAAACTTTATCCCCCTTCCCCGCGAGAAAAATTCCTGCCTTGAGGTAAAACGAGGCGGACGTTTCGGTGTGTCTAGGGAGACGTGAACGAGAGAGGGCATTGTTGGCGAAGCGTAGCAACCGCGGAGAACTAGCTTTATCTAGGAAATGGAGATCGGAATGTGACCGCAGGGTACGATTCCGTGTCTACAACGCGGCAGCTGCGCGAACATTTAAGGGCAGCTGAAAACCACTGGACAACGCGGTTTCGTTTGGTCCTTTAAAAAAAAAAATAGCGACACCTTTTTAAATAAACTCCGCGACGCCTAAGAAAAAGTAAATTAGAAGTGGCTGTCTCGGCTCCCTAAAAAGGAAAAAGGTGATTGCCTAGATTGGGCACGATAAGGTACTGTGTCGAAGAGGAATTGAGGGGGAGGGGCGAACGAAGTGGAACTTACGAAACGAATGTTATTTTTTCGCACCTGTTCGAGCCTTTTTTTTTTTTTAAACGAGTCATATACGTTAAAGCCAATGGAACGATAAATATCTCCCCTTTATGACCCAGCCGAACGAACACTAACTTAATTGAAATGTAATACCTTAAGCCGTTCCGCGTAAAGCTCGTTCCGAAAATGAATCAATCGAGCTCTCGGATGGGATACAATTGATGTACAAGATAACTCAATCGGGGCCGTTAAAACGGTTGTAAAATATTTTTAAAAAAACAGATGCGCTTTTCGGCTGTAAAGGAGCCTTCCAAGGTGATGATCGAAAGGTCGTTCTAAAAAAAATACCCATCGAGGATCGGCGGGATATGCCACTGATGAAGGCTACTTTGTAGCCGAAACGTGCGTGTACGATATTTGTAGTTCCAGTCACCATTGTCAGTTCGATCGCCGCTCGTCATCGTTTTAAGCAAATGCTGCGAGCATGATTCAGGAACGCGCGAAATAAACCGTGACGTCACCTCTCGACAAACCTTTAGCGATCGAATTAGCTCACCCGATATATTTGCGGTGATGCGTATGTCGAAACAATAGTTTCGGACAAAAGCCGCCATCATAAGATCGACTGTTTTCGAAACGGCGCCGGGATTTTAAGAAAATGCGTTTCTCTGTGAGTCGAGGTAGCGCGGTCGGTCTCTCTCTCAGTTGTGCAGCGTCCAGGTGATCTTTAAAAAAAAAATGAAATAAACCCTCGCCTTGTTTAATGGAAAGTTGCCAGCCATACCCAAACGAACAAAAACCTTTCTCCCCGAAATGCATTCGCCGATAGCACGCAATACCGCCTCTACCTCCCTCCCTCCCTCTCCCGCGATCGGTCGGTCCCCCCTTTCCCTCTCTCCCTCCCTCCTCCCCCCTTAACTCCAGCTTTCTCTCATTGCTTCACCCTTGGTGCTTCCCTCGTACGCCCTTCTCTTCCCTCCTCCTTCCCTTCCATTTGCTAGCTCTCCTCCTCTACTTTCCCCATCACCTTCGTACACACAGGGAGGCCACACCCCTGAAGACTTCGTTAGCACATTATCTCATCGATCTGCTTTTGCACCGCACTCCCCTCTTTTGAAGATAGAGAGAATTAGAGAGTTGGAGAGAGAGAGAAGAGGGAAAGAGGAGAGGAGAGAGTTAGAGGAAGAAGGGCGAAGTAGAAGAAGGTGGATATAAAGAGATAGGAAGAGAGACAGAAGACCAGCATAAGACGTCTACCATATAGTCCGAAGTTCCTTTCCTGTTGGTGGACTCTCTCTCTCTCCGTAATCATTCGATTCTTTAGGATTAGAAGGATTTCATTCGCCGCGCCAAATCCATTTTAACGATTTCAATCGATGTCTTCCGTGTTATGATATTCATTCCCATGGCGACGAATGAATCGAGGGGCGAATGGATTGCGTAAGAGTTTTTTTTTATTTGGCATCAGGAATGTCACTCGAAGCGTATGGGCGTTTTGGGTGAATGGATGACGAAAATAATTCGCGTGCTATGACTAAATAGTTATTTCGATTATTTACTTATTAGAGGCACATCCTGATTTAACGATTGCCTTTTTTTCGTGTCCATAGCGACCGCTTTAGCAACGTACTCCGTACGATCTCTCATTAAAAATATAACCACGACGCAGAATTCGATTCTCTTTAGCGTTGGTTGACCTGGTCTCTCTCTCTCTCTCGTCGCAGAGTTCGACATTTATAATCGAACATATCGCATAGAAAAACAGTCCGAGAAACCTTTAAAGGAACGTTTAATTATTTTTTTAAAACAACCACCCGTCATTTATCTCGTTTCGTCCGCCGCGTTCGCCGTACTCCTCATGTCTCAATAATAGACAAAAGATGTCATTAAGTGGAGTCGAAGCAAGGCTGAATCGATAAATCAAGCGTAGGGGGATTCAGTTGACCCCTAATGTTTTAAGCGCGTTACGGTTTGAAATCTCTCTCTCTCTCTAATGAGCCGCGGGTCGCTTAATCGTTACGCGCGCTGAGCGTCACTCGCTCTCCTTCCCTCTCCACCCTCCTCCTCTCCTCTTCCCTCTCCACTCCCCTCTCTCTCTCTTCCCTTGACACGATCGTTTCCACGCTTTATCCTCTCTTCTACGTCCCCGTCTATACTGACTGTGTGTGTGTGTGTGTCGTCATTATCCGGGTCCTCCCTACCTGCTGCTCTCCCTCTCCTCTCTCCCTACGTTCTCCATCTGGTTGATCCCCTCTCCTCCTCCTCTCTTTCTCATCTCATCGTTCGCTCTCTATCCTACTTCCTTTATAACTCTCCCTTCTCTTTCGATGTTTATCTTCGTCTCCATTTCATTTCCTTCTTCCCCTGTCTCTTCCTCTTTAACACTCGATAACTCCAGCGTATTATCTAAATGCTTTTAATTATCTCTCGTTTCGATCTCTTCCCTTCTCTCTCTCTCTCTCTCTTGAGACTACGCCGCTGCCATTTCGAATCGGCTTGTGTGTGTGAATTTTTTCTTTTAGCTCAGAACTTGCTCCCTCTCTCTCTCTCTCCGTCACGTCGTGAATCTGCAACTCATTTTCTCCGCGCGAAGGTCATCCGTCCTTGTTTGTTTTTTTCGATTTTTTTGAATATATTTCGCGCTGTCATCCATCCTTCGGGAGGTATTTTTCGGACAAATTAGCGTCCATTATTTAAACTTGCGAAGCATACGAGGGGGTGTGTCGCCTTCGTATTTGTCGAACCGTTTTTCACCTATCATAATAATTTTTTGCGATTTTTTCCTTCTCTCGCTTCAGCGCTCTCTCGTGTGTTTATGTTTTTTCAACGCCAAAGTTTATACGCGGCGGAGTCGTTCCAAACGTTCCCCGGCTGACGGGTTGGATCGTCCCCCGTTTTACTAAGGGATAATTTCGGGCTTCTCGAAAACGCGCTTAAAAGTGACGGTATTTCTTTTTAATCTTTTATTTGGCGGCGTTTTTCCCCCTCAAGCATCTTGATTTTCCTTATGGTTCCTTTCCTCTCGGCTATTATTAACTCGTTCATTGTCCTGTCTCTCATTTTTACACTTATTGTTTTTTTTTACATAATTTTGCCGCGTTAGCTTTGGTTGGGACCTAAAGTTCAGGATGATCGCGAGCGTGTTAACATTTTTTGGACCTCTCTTTTAGCTTAAAAGAAAAAAAATGATCGTGTTGCTTGGGAAAAACGCCGCCAAACCTGTTGTTAAAAATAAAGCATTAGTTTTAAAAAATACAGAAAAATTAGTTAACGTTTCAAACCTGCTATCGAAAATATTCGCGTCCATATAAGTTGAAAATTATCCGTCTCTTGTTCCTTCCGAGAGTCTTCAATTTTCCCTCTCCGACTTCTTCGCTCTCCTTATCATTCACGGCACATTCTTTCCACCACTCCCGGGTGTCCTTTCTTTCTTCTTTTTTCCCATTCTCCTTCACCCCTTTCCCTTTTCAGCCACTCCTCTCTTTGTGTGTGGCTTGGCATCCTTTCTCTCTCTCTCCCTACCTCTCACGAACTTCCTTTCGTCCGCTTTTCAAGATTTCCCTTTTATGAATGAATATTCATCTCGTATTTTCTCTCTCTTATCTTCCTTATCTCGTTACATCTTTCTTCCCCACGCTTCTCTTATTCTCTCTCTTTATCTATCTTATCCCTCTTCCGTAAAAGCGGAGGTGCCTTTTTTATTTCAACATTCCCCCCCCCCTCCCCCCCCCCCCCACTCCCCCCCACTCCCTCATTTCCTTTGCAGAGTTTTCCCCTCTTGTCTGTTTCACACCTTTGCATCCCGGAAAAATCTACCCTCTCTCTATCCCTTCCTGTTTCTCTCCCTCCCTTCCTCATTACACTCATCTCTTTTTATATATGTGTATGTGTATACATATATATTATATTATATATGTATATCTGACGCAGCCTCTTTCTCCCCTCTCTCTCCCCCCCTTTTTAAGCCAGGCCGCCCCCCCCCCCCCTCTCTCTCTCGCTTCCCTCCTTTGGAGGCGTTGAAGTGCCTAACGAGGCGTCGGCACGAAACGAACGAGGGAGTTGTGGTGTGAGGTTATGAAGAGGAAGGAGGGAGGGGTATGAGAGGAATGGGAGGAGAGGGGTGTGAGAGGAAGGGGAGGAGAGGGGTGTGAGAGGAGGGATTGAGCATGAGCGGCGGCGAAATGAAGGGGGTGGCCGTGCAGATGAGGGAGGAGGTAAAGAGGAGAGATGGATCGTGGATGGTTGGGGTAGACCATTGCTTCCCAGAGGTGGCGCAGGATTGGCGGAGGTTGTCGGCGGGTGGTATCGAAAAAGGGGAATGCGTAGTTTGGATGTACGGGAAGGGGTTGGGAGGAAGGTGGGAAAGGGGTGGTAATTTTTTTAAAGGTGTCAACCCTCTGCCACCTCGAGAGAGGAGGTGGGTTGGGTTTTTCAAAAAAAAACCCTTTCTCTCCCTCTCTTCTCTTCTCCAAGAGATTTCCCTCTATTTCTCGTTTGGGATTGCCGGGCGACGCGGCGGACCCCGGTAAAATAGGGGTGGAGGAGGGTGTTTTTTGGTTGTGCAACCGTGACATGGCTCTCTCGCCTGGTTTTTTGCATACGCGCACTTGTTTTCAATTCATTAAAAGTGTGAGGCGGTGGCGGGAAACATACATACATATATTATATATATATATATATATATATTTATTTATTTATTTTTTTTGGAGGATGGAAAGGAGGGGAGAGAGAGAGAGGGTAACGAGGTGTGAGGAAAGTGGGAAAAGAGCGTGAGAAGGCGAGAGAGTGAGCGAGAGGGAACGACATATAAAAATATATATATATTATTCGCGGATTAATGTGTTTGTGAAAAAGGGGGTTAAAAAACGTGCTTTCTCTCCGACAAACCATCTCTCTTTCCTTCTCCGTTTTAATTATTTAGGAAAATTGTTTAAAGGTGCGAGGAATTTTTTTTTGTCCGAATGTCTGACAGAGTCGAAAAAAAAATAAAGGGAAACCGTTAACTTTTTAAAGCGCAATTTATCTTTCGAACAGTTTTTATATCCGCAGCTCGTGTATAAAAAAAAAGAAATGAACATGTTTAATTTTTGTTGAATCCGGTATCGGCGAGCGTTCCGTGTTCATTTTATTTTTTCAGTTTTTTATGTAGTGAGTTCTTTTCGTTTGGAAGCCATTTGAAGGGGCGTTTGAGGAAATAGATCGTAATTAATAAAGAGTTCTGAAAAACAGAAACTAAGATACCGAGTTTATTTTGGTGAGGTTTTATGAAAACGACAAATCTACATTTTCATCAGATCCGTTTGGGTTAGCTTTACGCTTTATGCTTATACAGTTCGGTTAGGAATAAATTGTTAGCGTCTAACAAGTTGAAGGAGTGAGAAAAAAAACAAATGATGGAATATTGTTTGTTGGGAGCATTCAAATACCGGTGAAGAATCTGGTGATCTAAGAAATAGATTATAGTGAAAACAATTCATATCTCTTATATTACTGTTAAAAAAATTTTAAGACGTAACATAATTTAATAATTTACGCTTTGATTTTTTTTGCTTTATAATTCATCGAGAGAGTCGTATAAACTATAATATGGTATCCAATTGTTTCGGTAAATATAACTACTCCTGTTGAAAGAGGTTCATCGACGAATGTTATACTGTTGTGATTTATACCGATCATTTTCATTAATTTCCCTTTAATGCGATATAGTGTTTAAAGTCATCAAATCGACAAAAACAAACCTTTACCAGTGGAATTTTTAGTTGTTTTTAAAGCGCGAAATTTTGGCCGTTAGATTTATTTTCTTCTTCTTCTTAATTTAGAAATTCGATTGCCATATCTGTCGTACCTCGAAAAATGAGTGGTTTGACCGATCTTTATTAAAGGATCACGGCAGGTTAAAATCTATATGAGCACGTATGCGTATTTGCATTTGTGTATATTTTTCTGTATGCGCGCCTTTTTGTATGCATATCATAATAGCGGCGGGATTATCGAAGTATAAACTCGAGGGGCGACTTAGAATCCCCCTCCTATCCCGTCCTTTCCCTAAAAAATCACCCAGTCATTGATTCCGGTCGTTTAATTTACGGTTCATTAGGTCGCGTATGCTGTCTCGTAATGAGGGATGCCCTCGCGAGATTGGGAGAGAGAGGGAGAGAAGAGGGGAGAAAGAGAGAGAGGGGGAGATAGGGACAGCCGTTATACGCTGTCGTTTTTTCCCCCCTTTTGCGTGTCCGTCGCAATAAATTGCACGCTCGGAATCGCGGTGGTATAAAAAAAAAAGCAAAGGACTAATCCAGTCCAAAATCTTCTCTCTTTTTTTCCTCTCATTGTTCCGCCTCCTCTAAACCCTCCCCATTCTCCCCATCACTTTTATCCCCCATCCTTTCCTCCGCAAAAACTTAAATCCATTTCCCTAGTGTCTTTATATATATATATATATATATATATATATATATATATATATATATATATATATTAAAGGGGAAGGACCTCTTTAATACCGAGTAATAAGTGTGTGCGTAATGTGTAAACGAGAGCCGACTCCTAATAGGACTATTCCTCGTCTTTTTTCTCTTTCTCTCTCCACGAAATCTTCTTCCTACGCACACGTAGTGGGGTTGTCAGAGAAAGAGGGAGAGAGAGGGAGAGAGAGGGAAAAAGGAGAGAGGAGTGGTAATCTCCTGTGTTCCGACCAAAAGAGTTTTTTCTTCTCACGACTTCCCAAGTGGTTCTTTCTTTGTGTTTGTGTGTGTGTGTGTGCGCGCTCGCTCGAATCTGACCTTGCCTCACCTCTTTTTTCTCTCTATTTTTTTCTTTCTCAGGGGTGGGAGGAGGAGCACCTTCGTTCTTAAAGTCTCCGGAGGAGGAGGAGGAGGAGAAGGTGGTGGAGAGAGGGAGGAGGGAGAGAGAATCGTCCAGTGGAGAAGTGAAGGAGGGGAGGGAGAGGAGGAGAAGAGGAGGAGAGGAGAGAATCCGGATGGAGACCGCGTCGTCAGCATCGGAGGAGGTGAGTCTATATGCCCCGCGTATTATTATTATTATTTTTATTTTTATCACGCGCCTCTTTTTTTAACGCGTCGGTTTTAATCGCTCGTCGAGATTCATTTCTTTCCGTTTTCGTGTTTTTATTTTTCGGCAAGACTGTCTGTCGATCGTCTTTTTTCCAAGTTTTCTTTACTTCTCGGAAAACTTTTCTTTGGGTGGTTTTTTTTGTGATTGTATGATCCTTTTTATTTCTATTTTTGCGTTTCATTGTTGATTTCGCGTAGTTGGGTTTTTATTGAAAAATTGTGTGAACGATTATTATAAATTATCGCACCTCAGTTTATATGGCGGTAAAACTCGCATAAAATTTAACGAATACGTTAATCGTTCACCCAGTTCATTTTTTGTTTTAGTCGTTTCTATGCCACGGATACTCTTTAACCTCAACTTTCTGAAATTGAATCATGTTTAACGGAATAACATAACAAGCCTTCATGAAGGGGGCACAAACCGCTATATATACCTATATATATACTTACGGAATAGGAAAGGTAAATGAGGAAATTTAGGGTAACTAGGTGTTGAAGGAAACCCAGTGAGCACTTACCGGAAGGAGAGCCGCTGGGGTGTTGGAGAGACGCATTTGTAGAAGTTATTGGAGCTTTCGGGATGATCCCTTCGTCAGCACAAGAGAGACACAACTCTCTCTCTCTCTCTCTATATATATATATGTATGTATATATATATCGAGTGAGGTCAGGGGCTGATCCAGAAACTTCTCAAGGGGGGCGATCGCCCCTTCACCTATCGAATCTGCCCCTGTAAACTGCCCTATATTTTGAAAATCCCTACCCCTATCAGAATCCTTCTTTCCCTTGCTATACAGACCTAATCTGCGGCGTATAATTGTAGATTTTTGCGCGGAATGAATTTAAGAAAGCGCCCAGTGGAGTGCAATTGGGTTATCCAAGGAGGGGGCGATCGCCCCCCCCCCCCTTTGGATCCGCCACTGAGTGAGGTTAATATAAAAGTTGTTAAAAAGAGATAATTGTTCATACCCTTTTGTAATCAATCGTATCGTAATAATGCCAACCTATCGGTTTCCCTGCGTTGGAAAATTTGTTTCCATTACGATAATTTTCCACAATTCATCGCATTCTCCTTACGCACCATGCATATTGCCAACATTTTTCTCTGTCTTTATCAGATCAGAGAGTGTTTATTATGTGTCACGCAGTTAGTTATAAGCTCCTGCGAATAAATCCACGACCACTGTTGTTACCTAGTCTCTTTCGTGAAACGTTCATTCTTGTCACTCGTGAAATAAAGTGAAAACCCGACATTACTTCGCCTTCGTCGAGCGAGAAGTGCATTGGTCTCGCCCTGCGTGGAATTCAGAATCGCGCCTCTCTTGTCCCTCGTTTATTTTTCCTTGTCTCTGTGGAAGGAATGCGTCATGCAGCCTCAACTGAGGATGCGTGGCAAGAACAAGATAAAAAGGCCGGAGGTGATGCATACTCAAACGGAAAGTACATTTATAAACAAATCCGCACGTATGCAGGACCGACCTTTGCGTGGAGTTTGGAAGCAGAGATATACGCACCATGTGTTACTTTATGGCAATATATGTCTTCAGAAAGAGACTAGTTGGAAGAGCCATCTATTTTATTGGACGCGTTAATATATGGCCACAATCCGTGCGTTTAAACGGCGATGCATTTGAAATGCCATTCAGACTGTTTTTAGAAACGTATTCACGTAGACATTTTGAAAACGTTTTTAGCAAATTGAGTGTGTTTTGAGTAGTTGCGCTCGTAAGTGTTAATAATGTCTTCCAATGCTCACACTCGAATCCCAATATGGGCATGGATGTCTGTTATTGGCTTTGTTGCTGTTAAAAAAAAATTTGTTAAAGGCAGTGTATAATGCCATTTAACAGCTAATGAAAATAAATAATATGAATAAAAGACACGCAAACAGACGTATGCATATGAAAGTCAATTAAAACGGAAATGAGCTAATAGACTTTTTACGAAGCATGCAATATCAATAGACGTTTTTTTCTTCATTAAAGTTATGAATAGCTGTCGGTGTCCATCATATGAATGCATGCTGCAGCTTCTCTCTATCCTCGTTTGGCACGCCCGAGACGTGGGCTTTTTAGAACTGAGCTAGTGCGGTCTGCGAAGGAAATACATTTCCAGAGAGGGAAAGAAGAAGAGGCCGCGTTAAACGCATTGGCGTAAGTGCGCTCGCGTTAATGGGCCGGATATTTGTCCTCCGCATTCGAAATCTTTTCCACTCTTCGCTCCAATTTCAACTCTCCCACTTCCCCCCCCTATCTCGCCTCTTTCCCCACAGCACTTAATCTAAAGTGTTTCATTCCCTTTCACTTTTCCCTTCAATTCGAACCCTTCAATTTCATCCTTTTGCCCCTTTTCTCTTCTCTCCTCCCCCCTTCCCTTCACTCCCTCCCCCTCGACTCGCCCTTACAACCCCATCTTCTTCCCCTTTCCACGCCATTCGAACACGCCCCTCGCTTCTTAAAAAATCCCCGTCACCTTGGTCCCGCGTGGGAAAACACGGCGTTAAGTGCATGCGTGCGTACGAACGCGTGCGGAGTGGGGATTTCTATTTCTTTTTTTAGGATTCTTTTTTTAACCCTCCCCCTATCGTGATTTCTCCCCCCTCTCCCCTCTCTCGCGGTTGAGTTGTGACGGGAAGAGGAGAGAAACGTGGCAACGTCGCACTGAGTGGAAAATAAGGAGGTTGAGGAAGAACGTGGGCGGGGAGGAGGAGGATTTTAGGGGGGGAGGGTGGAGGGAGTGAGTTAGTGGCCGGAGGGAGGGAGGGAGTTAAGGGAGGCGGGAGAGGAATGTTCCCGTGGGGATATCTTGGGAATGAGGGGGAGAGAAAGAGAAGAGAATGGGATGTGTTAGAAGAGGAGGAGGAGGGGGTGTCTCCTGTGTTGTACAGGGTCTTGGAAAGTGGCAGGGTTTGAGGGAAGAGAGGTCTCGTGGATCGGGATAGAGGCGTGTGGGTTTTTTTTATTTAGTGATGGGAGTGCGTGGGGTATTGCGATGAGAGTGAGAGAAAGGAGGGAGGGTAGGTTTTGCGCTTCCAAGATTCCATCGAAAATGTTTTCTTTTTCCTCTCTCTCTACTCTCCTCTCTATCTATCTATCTTTTTCTGCCAGAAATCTCCGACTAATTCACCCTCGAAGGATTTCAGAGATTTTTTCTCCATTTTTATTTTTTTTTTAAGATTCGCCGTAAAAAGGGTTATAGGAAGCGACGTTTGCTTATGGAGGAGAAAGTTTTTTTTTAAATTCCTGCTGTTGCGATAATCACGATTGACTTCCGCGAATAAGTGCGTGTGTTTTTGGATGGTGTTTGAAAGATTGAGGGAAATACGAGTTTTTTTTAGCGATTGAAGATATTTGGAAAGAGTTTGCGAAATTAATTCGAAATGCCGCAGTCAGTTTAATTTTAGATTTTGTGTATTAAAAAATTAAGGCTTTGCTTTGTAATGTGGCCAACGATAGAAATGATTATACTATAAATACTTCGCGTATTTCTGAAGGATTGCATTTTGTCAAGGATATGTTTGTATGGGTGCATTTAAAAAATTGTATCCGAGAACTGGTAATGTTTAAGTAAAATAGGCAGCCCCGTAACTAGATATATTAGCGCCCGGGCAAACTCTCCCTTCAAGAAACTATTTTCTCTAGTTTATTTAGTTACTATTTGGATTTTTTTCGCCCCTTGCTTAGTTGCGCCCGGGGCAGATGCCTCGCTTGCCCCGCCCTAGTTACGGCACTGCACGTAGGACAAAATGCATTCAAAGAAAAGCGTCCAAGAAACTGCCAAAATCCGACCGTGCAAATCTTTTCTCGTTTTGACGGGATTAATCACATTAAAAATTCGAAAGACCTCTTCGCCGCTCTGCTATCCTCTTCCGACGGAGGTAAACGAAAATAACATTATGTATTTCGTCGCGTGTCACAGTCTCCGACATATTTTACAAAACAAAAAACGAAGAACGACGCTCGTCATCCGAGAGAGAGAGAGAGAACGACATTTTAATTTTCACGCTCCCAAACAATTGCCGGGCAAACATTTACGGTTGTTGACGCTAAGAAAGATGTTTCGGAGGTTTTAACAAAGTGGAAGTTGGACCATCCGTAATTTTTCCTCCTCCGATTACACGGATATAACGCGCCGGATTATTTTATATTTTTGCACTCTTTCGGACGATTTCCCCCCGACAATTCTCCCTACAAGATGAAAAGAAAAAGAGGGAAAAAAAAGCGGAAGGCATCTTTGACTCGGCTTTCCTCACTCCTCCCCCGACCCTATTTTTCCCCCACTCCACTCCTCCCTTCTCCCACTCACTCCTTCCTCCGCTCCTTTCCTTCGCGAGAATTAATGCCGAGAGATGAGGAATTATGGTCCTTTTCCTCGGGAAAAAAATGACCCCGCTTAAGAGATTAGACTAATGAACCTTGATGGGTGAACGGTGTAGCGGATAAATGAATGGGTCGACGTAACCGGTAAAGGAAGCTGGTCCCTTGAGTGAGAGCGAGAGAGAAGGTAGAGAAAAGGAGCGAGAGAGAGAGAGGGAGAGATGCTACTCTTTATATATATATATATATATATATATATATATATATATATATATATATATATATATATATATATATATATATATATATATATATATAAATGAATAAATAAATTTTTCCTCTCTTGTGCTGACGTAGGTATCATCCCGAAAGCTCCAATAACTTCTATAAATGTCTCTCTCCAACACCCCAGCGGTTCTCCTTCCGGTAAGTGTTCACTGGGTTTCCTTCAACACCTAGTTGCCCTAAATATCCTCATTTACCTTTCCTCTTCCGTAGTGTGTGTGTGTATATATATATATATATATATATATATATATATATATATTTCTTTTGGCTGGGAGAGGGAAATAAGAGAGCGAGAGGGAAGGAAAAGAAAGGAATTGGGCGAGGAGAAAATAGCCTCTATAAGTTCGTTCCTGGAACTACGAGATTTTGAGGAGTAGTGGGGGATTTTAGTTGAAGGAGGGGGAAAAAGGAAGAATGGGAAGAAGGGATTTGAGAGAGGAGGTAGTCCAGAGAAAGAGAGAGGTGATCCTGTGCGTGTGTGTGTGTGTCCTTCCGTCCGCTTTGCCAGGAGGTTTATTTTTTTCCGTGGGAGATTTCGGCTCAATGTTACGAAATCCAGTCGCACGGTCAAGAATCTGACCCCCGCGTGACTGGACTCTTGAAGGATGCGAAGAGCTCAAGCGAAGGGAGGGATAGAATGAGGAAAGATAGAGAGAACTTCTTCCTTAGCAGAGTCGCGGCTAAAAGAAAAGCTCCTTGGAAGGGTTTTTTTTTTTGAGGAGTTGTGGAGGGGAAAGTGGGGGGGAGGGGAGGGAGATAAGGAGGGAGGAGGCGCGTAGTGGGCGTGCGAAAAAAAGGGATAAACGGGGGAGGCGGGATGAAATAAAGGCGGATGAAAAAAAAGAGTCAACGCCTGTCGGGGTTTTACTATTCTCTGGAGGCCGGATGGAAGGTTACACGGGAAAGATTTCTCGCCATTTTTGTTCTTTTTTTGTCTCTCCGATGGCCTTCCCTTTTTTCCCTTAAGGACCGAGTCTTTTTTCTTTCTCTCTTTCTCGGGTCGATTAGATTAGCATCTGCGGTCGTCGGTCGCCTCAAGATATATCCCGCAGCGGCGCGAAGTCCGAAATTCTTCGGAGAGTATCTAGAGGTGTCGTCGCTCCGTGTTGCGTCCTTGTTTTTTTATTTTTTTTATTTTCTCTCTCTCTCGGTCGGGAAGAAAGTAGTCGGTCGACTTATCTCCTCCGATCGGGAACGAGGGTCACGGAGCTTGTGTTCTCGAGAGGTGATTTGTGTATTTTAAAGCTGGCGGAACACGAGAAAAGATCCGTAGAGGGGTTATAATGTCGCGGCTGTTTTCATGATGAGCGGTGTTGTGTATCGGTCGGAACGCTACGCTATAAATCCCGAGAGGAGCGCGTGGTTCTCGATTATCGAGAGGTCGATATTTCAATTTTGCCTGGCATAAAAAAAATGCGGAATGCGGAAACTTCTTCGTTTTATCTATAAAGGGTGTTTGCGAGGTTTATGTTTTTGCATTCGCTCAAACGTACGATTGATAAGGATTAGAAAAGAGGCAAAGATGCATTCTCTGCTTGTCATTAAATCCTTTCAAACGTCGCAGATTTCCAGAATTTCGGAACACATAAGTGCGATATCGCAGTTGGACATATCTCGGCGGAATGGAACTATAGTAACTTTTTTGAATACCTGAATTTTTGGCAGTACATATTTATAAAAAAAATCGGCAAAGAGGGCTAACGTTATGTCAAGATATAAGGTCAATCCCAGAGAGTGGTGATCAAGGCCGAAAAAATATATCCCGCTTAATGATGTTTAATGAGGATATTCCATCTTAAACGATCCTAGAGTGTTAGTCTCTCTCGGTAAATTGCATCTTCTTTTTATAACCCTGGCGAAGACTATCTTTTATCTAGTTTTCTTTGGCTTATTCTCCCTCGCTGATAGTTTTCCCTATTATTTTCAATCATTGTCGCTGACTTATATTAATATGTAATAGCTCATCAAAAGCTCCAGACGAAAATGTATTCTACATCTACATAATACCCTGCAAATCACCAGATTGGTGGGTGGCAGGGGATGTAGTGCCCAAAGTCTACATAACTTCTCTCGCGGGAATTACTCTCCTGTTATGATCTCGTATGATCCTTGGGAAAAACGAACCCTGATATCGCTCTGTTCTACAGTCGATCTCTCGTATTTTATCCTCGTGATCGTGCCTACCCATATAAGTAGGTGCCTCTAATATTCCTGAAACCTCCTCTAACAGAAATTCCGATCTAAATTTCTTCAGAAGCCTTAACGTAGCGCTAAGTCTGCGGTCCTCTAGCGATATCCAATTCAACTCCTTCAAGAGTGAGTGATGTGACGCTTAATTTTTGCTCATATTTTTGATTTACGAATCTGGCTGCTCTGCGTTGGACTCTTTCTAACTCAAGTGTCTGCCCCTTTTCGTACGGACCCCATATGCTGGAGCGTATTCGACCTAGGATATGACCAATGATAAATAACACGTTTCACGTACCTTTTCTGTGCTACTTCTTACTATTCTGCCTACG
>JAXCHB010000241.1:9577500-9695000 GCA_036926305.1 Uropetala carovei
ACTCCCGCATCTCCAGCGCTTAAAATCGCCTGTTAGCGATAAAAGTGACCGTCAAGCGCACTGAGGTCAGGTTCGCTCATAATGGGATCTGGAGCTTAGAACGGTATTTTCGCCCGTGAAAATGCGGAAAGGTTTGTAGTTCGGAGATGGTCGGGAAAAAATGGTCGTTTTATTCCTTCCATTTTGGAGTGGGAGCTTAGTTGGATTTGGGTACTAGCATTCCGCTGCAGCAGAGGGAGTCTTTGAGGCGTGGATTAGAATTATTTTGCACTGTGCTTTTTATGTTTTTTTTTTTAGAACATTGAAGTGTGTGAGTTCCTAGAAAGAACGTATTAGAGATCAGCGCGGGGGAGTTTTCTCATTAATTAATCCATCACTCTTTGTCTGTTATCTTAAGATGTTCGAAGGGCCCTCAACATCTCAATAGGACACACCTATGGTTAATTACCTGGGACCATGGGCGTATCGGAAAATACGTAGTCCCTCTCCAAAATAAATTTGAAGTCTCGGAAAAATTTTAGACCCTCACAAAAAAGTATTTGGGCCTCCATTGGCGATGCGGGGGATGCGCCTCTTAATGGGCCCATCATTCATTTTAATTTTACACCGCTCGTGTGATATTTTGTAAGCGGAAATTGTGTGTATTATTTTTTTCGTAGAAGGCATTTTACTTACTGTAATCCGTAATTGGAAATATTACTAATCTCAGTTATCTTCTTAATTGGGCACCTGATATTTACAGATTATTCGTCAACAAGATCCTGTTCCAAAGCAATTATTAAAGTGCTTTGAAAGGAGGTTTATTTGGTGGCTGAGCAATTTTTTCAACATATAAGTTCATTAGTTAGAAAGGGAAGTATAATAACCCAAAAAAGTTAATAATGAAATCGCTGTTGCGTGGCTTATCAAAATAGCTTTTTTCGAAGAATATAATAATTTTCCACCTTCCTAATCCTTCTCGCTCTCTCTCTCTCTCTCTCCCTTTGCCCTCCGAAGGAACCTGGCGTGAGAATTCGGCCCGAGTGATTCGCGAGATCTGATAGAAGCCGCGATATCCTCGTTCTTTGTGCTTTCCTGGAAATCTTAATTGTTATAAGATTAAATAAATAGCCGGTAGGCGGCAAATAAATGATGACTCTAGGAAATCGCCCCTTTCCCTCTCTATGTCAAAGCAATTTCCTCCCGTTTTTGACGCCGTCTCTCTAGCTGGCATTAACCTTCTCGCTTCCTGCAATTCTCGTCAGTGATAGATTTAAAAAAAAAAAACTCGCGAGATAGTTACACAGCCTCCTTATTAATTTCGAGCTCGATTATTTTTTTATTTAATGTCTTAATATCTATAGAGGAAAACGGCGACTCTTCGCGTTACTTTAAAGCGCGGCCGTTAAGGGAGTTTGGAGGAGGGGGGGGGGGGGAGGAGGCGGAGATTAAAAGGCGCGCAACAGATGTCGTCGAATGAAAAACCAATTTCGATCGGTCGAAGTTCCTTCTCTCTGTCGATCTTTTCGTTCGAAAAGGGAGCCGGTGCAATCAGCGTCCGTTTTCTTCAGACGCGAGGGGGAAAAGAGAACACAATACTTCGTTACGTTTCTGGAGTCACCTCGACAGACTTAAAATTTTCGAGGCGTTTTCTTCCGCCTCGATAAGGAAATCTCAAATGAAAAGTTCTCAAGACTGGTTGGGGGATTTGAAAATAACTTTTTTAAATATATATATATATATAATCTTGTTCGGATAAGGGCGTAGAGATGTGGATGAAGTAAACCGGGAGGAATATCCTTTTGTGGCCAACGCTAATTGTCTCGAGGAATGCATGTTCCGCATCGAATACGTTTTCTCTTTTTTATTTGTGCGATTTCTGTTTTTTTTACCACCGTCGAGGCGGATTGTAGATTAGCTGGGAAAATACCACTGTCGCGATCTTCTGGATTATAACAACGTCGTTACGGTTAACTGTCTTGGTAGATCATTTAGGCATTTTTCATATTAATGTTTGTTTCGTGTTAATACCGCGGTTTTTTTTAGACCGATTTAGACCAAATGGTAAGATTACATGGAAAAATATTTCGGAAAAAAGTCAACTTAATGAACCATAGTCTCAGTTAAGGAAATAATTATCGAGCTCACCTTATCGCTGAAATCAGATTTAAAAAAAACTACTGTGGCCATATAAAGTTGGGAGAATCGTACGTGCTTTTCTACTACAAACCTGCCGTTAATAAGTGGCGATCCAACGATAGTATAATCTAAAAAAAGAATCACCTAAAGGCCCATCTGGTTTTCCCAACCTTTTTAGGACTATTGGGGAAAATTGGTGTTTTAGCGTCCGTAGTATTTTGTTGAGTAGAATATCTGCAGATATAAGTTGGAACAATTACGCAGACATAGGCTTACATAATCATCTTTCGGGAAAATGATCCACGATCATACCCTATGATAAACGTGGATTTCAAACTTAATTTCTCGAAAACCCTCTTTCCTAATAGCTATAGCCTAACAGCAGAATATTTTAAGTATGCATCAAATGAACTCGGATCCATGAGTCTAACCCAAATGAATTGCAGTTTATTATCATATCATCCTAAATTAAATTAACGAATGGGTGTAAATCGCTAATGTTGGCACTAAGTACACCCTTCGAGTAAAGATTGCAGTTGGTAATAGGCGACTTTAACATTCTTCGACCCTAAACATAGGATCCCAAAGGAAAATTCTGCAACGCGGCCGGACGTTTTTACACGCTGCGGTTTTTTTTACGCCGCTATTCACGCGTCGACTCATTGCAAAGGTACGAATCCCGAAAAATAGAGAGATCGGCGTGCCCTACTCGAACGCACCCTTCTCCCCAATCTTTCTTCATCCCTATTCTATCCTAACCCACTCCTCGCGAATTAAAAACAAAACAGTTTAACCATCTCTCCAGAATCCGAAGCAGATCTAACGAGTGCAGTTTTTCCCATCAAAACCTCCCTGCCTCTCTTAGTAATCGCTCTAAACACTCCTAACCACCAAACCCCCTTCCCTCCTCCAATCTTTCAACCTCCGTTCCATCGCCCCCCGCCTCTCTCTGCCAAAAAAAATCCTCATCTAGATCGAAGATCCAAATCGGTCCAAAAACCCTACTCAATGTCGTCCTCGTACTCTCGATTCCGAAACGAACCCCTTATATTCGGAATGAAAACGAAACGCTTGGATTCTGGAGTGGAGGAGTGCGTAGAGAGCGCGTGGAGGGAGAAAAGAGAGAGAGAGAGAGAAAGAGAGAGGGAATGGAAAGTAAAAAGGGATGCCGTTAAAAAAGGGAGAGGCAGGGAAAAAAATAGAGGGAGAGAAAGGTATTGGAAGAAATGCGCGTGGGAGAAATGTGTAGGGGGTCATGAGAAGTAAAATGGAAAAGGGATAGGGGAGATAGCAAGGATTGCAGAGGAGGAGAAGAAGAGAGAGAATAGGAGAAAAAATTGGAGTGGGGGAAGGGGAGGGAGAGAGAGAGATGTGTGGGTGGAGCAGATGAAAGAGGGATGAAGGTGAAAAGGGATGATGGTTAGTAGGTAGGATAGGGATAGGAAGGGGATGGAAAAATAAGAGGGAGATTGTTGGGTGGCTCAGGGGTGGAGAGAGTAGAGGTAGGGAAGAACATTAGGATATCGAGGAAAAGGTCTGTGGGACCGGGTGTTCAATAAGCGAGGTTTCCTGTGCGGGGGAAAATGAAAACGGTCGTTAGAAATGGGGATGCTGGAGGCAGGTGATGCAGCTCCGGTTCGCTTCTCCCCCTCTCCTTCATGGCGGCTCTTCCTTCTCTCCCCCTTCTCTCCCTCTCCCATATCCTCCCCCTCGCTCCCATCATCCCCTTTCCCCATACCGAGTCACACCCTCGTCTTCTCCTCCTACCCCCCTCTCTCTCTCTCTTGCGTGGCCTCGGGAAAAAAAAGACTGTCACCGGGTAAGTTTCGTCGTCGTCGCGACGTAATATGCATTCCTCCGACCTCAAATCGAAATTTCTCCCCTACTGACTGAAATTGCCTTCTTCCTCCCCCCCTCCCCCCCGTAATATTATTATTAGGCCGCTTTCTGTACGCACACGCCCGAAATCGTTCATTTGTCAAAAGCTCGTGTCACTCAAGTGAGGTAAAGGAGGGATGGTGAGGAGGGAGCGTGGATGGGCGTTAAGGAAAACCTCAATTGGATGGCTTGGCAGCTTTCGACGATTTATTCGCTCCAGAGGTTTTCTCATAGCGTTCGCCTCTTGCGATATTTAAGATTTTTTTTTGTGCTTATTTTATGGTCGAATCTGTTTCGGAGAGTTTTGGTGCGACAGAAGGGTGGACCGTTTTTTTTTCATATGTGTGTGTGTGTGTGTGTATATATATATATATATGAAAAAGATGGTATATTTCTTTGCGGATTCAATAGGATTGTTTAAATTACACGGCGTAAACGTCAATTCATAAGAGACATTTTATTTAGTGAATGACTTGAGTTGAAATTCGCGGATATGTAAATTACAGCCGGTTGCGTCAAATAAGGTTGTACATATATGTCAGGGAACTGTCATTTTTACCGCATCGACTTTTTCGTGCTCAACCAACGCGTGAGTTGAGGAGAAAAAAATCTCAGTGTTGTAGGCTATTTAACCTGGTACACATTTTGGCAATTCCGATGGAAACATTTCATGCATCTTTTAGAGAGACTTCCATTGCTTATACCTTAATTTCACTGCTTAACAGCTATTTTGTATCTGGCATGAAAATGTGTTCTTACCTAATTTGGGTGTGCTGAATTCAAATTTGCCACTGAAAAGTTCATATCACCTACAGATTTGGAGATATTCATCACCAACATTAAAAAGTTAACAAATTTTGTGAAATTATGGTAGCCGTGCGATTCACAGCACTATTCAATTTCACCACTTCCAGGATTTTACAACCACTTCAATTCAGCACACAGCTCTATTAATACATCCATCTACGACGCTACACATGAGATAATTAAGTCAATCAGGGGAAAATACACATTGAACGCAACGTTGTAACAGTGACAAATTACCCAGCTTGCTAACTCAAATTTTCAAATCAATTGAATCACAATTAACTCAATTACAAGTTGAACTAATCAGTTATGTGTATTAGGATTATGGACCTTAGTACTACCAATCTATAAATAAACGGTCTTTATTTTCTATTTTTTAATTAGAAAAATGATTTTATATGTGGGTACATTTTTCGTGGACACCCTGTTTTTGTTTTTTTTACTGCAGTGTGTGTTAACTGTGTATAAACAGTCCAAATAAGAGTTATATAAGGACATTCAACTTCAAAAGTTCGTAGATGTTTGAATCATCCAGACAATTTTTGTTACGTCTGTGGCAAGTTCACGCCAAAAGCACAACGCAAGACCATTTCACCTTTGATTAAAAATGCTTACAAATTTTACTTTGGCTGTGCTCTTGGTGATCAAAAATAAAAACTGGGCCCCACATGTTTGTTGTATTTCTTGTGCTGTAACATTAGCTGAGTGGGCGAAAGGTAAACGCCGTTCAATGCCTTTTTCTGTGCCAATGATATGGCGAGAACCTAAAGATCATTGCAGTGACTGCTGTTTTCGTCTTACAAATATTGCTGGATATTCAGGCAAAAATAGACATTGCATTAAGTATGCTGATGTTTCTTCTGCTTTAAAGCCTGTATCTCATGGGGAAGAGTTGCCCGTCCCTGCACCACCTTCAAATTTGCAGGATTTGGAGAAAATGGAAACGTCCGACAGTGAAGAACATGAAACATTAGCTTCAGAAGACTACTGTCCTGATCCTCAAGATAAAACCCCACACCTTATTCAGCAAGTTGAACTCGATGACTTAGTGCGTGACTTGCGTCTATCTAAACAGCACGCTGAACTCCTTGGCACTAGGCTACAACAATGGAACCTTTTAGCTCATGGGACAAAAATTTCAACATTTAGAAATCGCAACAAGTCGTTATCGGCATTTTATGAGATGCGAAATTCAATGTGTGTGTGCAAAGACATAAATGGCCTTGTATAGGAACTCGGATTTCAACATAACCCTGGTGATTGGCGTCTCTTCATAGAGTCATCCAATGTAAGTTTGAAAGCAGTATTATTACACAACGAGAACGGTGGCCATCCATACCTCTGGCTCATGCACTTGAAATGAAAGAAACATGAGAGCATGACAATCCTACTATATGGCATAAAATATAAGGATCATATGTGGCATGTGTGTAGTGATTTAAAAGTTGTTGCTTTGCTTCTTGGTTTACAAGGAGGGTTCACAAAGTACTGTAGTTTCCTTTGTCTGTGGGATAGCGGTGACACGGGAAACCACTACTTAGTGAAAGGCTGGCCTAAACGGGAAGAATTTGCAATAGGCGAAAAAAAATGTGAAACACTCCATTGGTTTACCCTGGTGAAATTATCCTGCCTTCCCTTCACATCAAACTTGGCCTAATGAAATGAAAAACTTTGTAAAGTCGTTGGATAAAAAATGGTCAAGCATCTAGAGAAAAATTTCCCAAACTTAGCGAGGCAAAGTTAAAGGAAGGCATTTTTGTTGGTCCAAAGATTAAGAAGCTGCTTAAGGACACGACTTTCGACACTAAATTGATTGATCTCGAATCAGCTGCGTGGGCATCTTTTAAAGCTGTTACTGCCGGTTTCCTAGACAATAAAAAAGACCCAAACTATGTGAATTTGGTAAAAGAACTCTTGGGAAGCTATAAAAACCTGGGCTGCCGCATGTCCTTAAAGATCCATTTTTTTACACTCGCACCTTCACGTATTTCCTGAAAATTTGGGTTCTGTTAGTGACGAACAGGGGGAACGCTTCCATCAGGATATTGCCGCCATGGAACAGCGCTACTAGGGAATGTGGGACCCTGCAATGATGGGGGACTATTGCTGGTTCCCTTGTAGAGAAAATCTACAGGGACTTATTTTTCTAAGTAAAAGTGAAAACTGCTATAAATCAGATGAGTTTTAATTAGTTTCAATTTTTTCTAACTTTAAATGTCAATATTTGTTATGCAATCACTTAATTATTAGTTATTAGATGTGTTTTAACTTACATATACTGAGAAAACAGTTGAAAATGAGTTTTAAATGTCACTATTAATGGCACATTTCCTGCAAACCACAGAAAAATTGTTACTTTATACATAACCATATGTAATAAATGTGATACAGCTTTTCTAACTTTTATTGAACTCAGCATACTCAAATTAGGTAAGAACACATCTTCATGCCAGATACAGAAAAAAAGTTCAATTTGTTAAGTAGTGTTTTCAACGTTTTGAGAATGATTTAGAGATGCGCTGCGCAATCTTATGGTTTTACTTTTGAGAATGATGACATAATTATAGCCTCTATTACTTTAAACCCTAAGTTAGTGGTCTTCAAACTTCCTGAAGTCACGGAATAAATATTTGAAATAAATTTTTCTAGAACTCCAATCAACTGCGCAGCACTGATCGGGCCTCTTCCTCTTATTCTCTCAGGGAACCTCATCGAGCTTTCGCGGAACCCTAGGGTTATAAGGAAAACACTTCGAAAACACATCCCTAAGTAATGCCTGAGTTTCCCAAATCTCCTAGCAACATCTGGCGAGGATGTACGACACTAAATTTACGGAAAATTAGATGAATAAAAAATTTCTTTTTTATAAAACAATGTTTCTATTTTTGGATTTACTATGTATTGCCCGATCTAGATAGGTGCCATGCCGCATATCAAAAGTTAGCATTATTTCCGGTCTCTCTTTGGTATTACTCTACGATGGAACTTGTTTTACATACCTCCTACATCTGAATGTATGGTATGTCCACTGATCACGTTTTGAACATTATGAACGTATAGTAATCATGTAGGCAATTTTGAACCAATTAAACACGAATCCTGATTGTGTCAGAGAGTGATGTTCTCTTTCGGTATATATCTCAAAATTTTCTGATCAGCGGTAGTTTTGTCAAACCTGTCGGGCATTTTCTTTCTCATAATAATAATAATAATCAACTACAGGGGACGAGCAAGTGAGCACTCTTCAGCAAGAGCACAGTAAGAGCAGATGCGATTTCATTCATAGCGTTAAAATAGAATGGGATATTGGCTTCTATAATTTCCCGACCCTTTATTGCCTGATGTACCGCCCCTACCAGAAACCATAAACGCACTCAGTGAAATGAGATCCCGGTTGAAAGCGGTAGCTAAATTAAATTACGATTAAGTATGACGAGATTCTATTGGCCGTTGTGAATTGGATGGGGAAGCGTGTCTTATATTTAAGCATACCTTTATGTACCATTGAAAGGAATCCTTTAAAGCCTTTCGATTAAAATTTGATGGGAATAACACTAGTTATAATACCTAAGTATTATATATAAATATTCAGCTTTCGTTTAATTAAAAATAGTAGTTGATTTGGAAGTCCAGGGAAAATATAAATTTTTTAAATTTATTCAAGGATAATTTTTAAAATCCCCGCCAGGGCACGTCTTTCTTTACTACCAGGTGTACATTATTGGTAAGACTGTTGTGTTTTTAAAAAAGTGTGTTCTTTAATCAAATTTTTACCCTCATCTTCACATTAAAGAGTTCCCGTGTTCGTAGCAAACTATTTGTATTTGCAATTCAAACATGATGGCATCCTTTCTCCTTAAAAATAACACATTTTCTACGAATCTCTTCATTTTCTATAGTGTGTATCTGCTGTTGCCTTAAAGACGCGCGCTCGCCAGCGTCTCCCTGTTCCTTTCGAAGATGAAGACGTGTATGTACTTGATGTTCGTTTCCATGAACACGATTACATTCCGGAGTCGCTTATGTATGGCCTAAGTTTTGTAGAAACTCGTGAAATCGTCGCATTTAGCAAGTGCCTCGAATGTTTTTTATTTTTTACGTGTAAATTTAACCGTTCTTCTTTTCGTCGACTTAATCGTCAAATATTTTTTTTCGCTTGTCTCATATTTCATGGAAAATTACCAAAAAGAATGACAGTTTTTCCCTCCGTTTTTATAAATCTCGGTCCAATTATAAAGAGCATCTAAACGATTTTCTTCCGGGGAGAGCCCACTCCGAGGCCTTTCCCAGTAAGTCGCCGCCGCTGCTGCTGTTCATGATGCAGATTACCAGGTATTTTCCCATTATTCTTGCGGCAATTTTAATCACGAATATATCGGGAAGAGCGCTCATCTTATTTTCTGGTTAAGTGGAGCGTATTCTCTCGTGTGGTAGGTCGTATAAAAACACAATGACGTTTCATGTTATGAATTCGAAGAACCTCTCTCTATTATTAGATAAACTCATCTTCACCCGCCCTCGCCGTGGTTTTTATTCCTTCCTCATGCTCCTGCTTCCATCCTCCTCCTCACTCCAACTCGAGCTCCCTCGCTATCCATCTCTCTCCCTCCTTCCATTTCTTCCATCGACCACTTTGTAAATTCCCCCCTTTCCTTTCCCGTCCATATTCGTCCCTAGACACGCATTTGCTCGCATTGTCTACATTCTTCTCTCGCGTTTTCCCATTATCTTTCACCCTCTGTCTCTTACTAATCCTCTTGTGCTCCTTCCCTTCTTCCTCTGGCTTTTCCACCTACCTGCTATCTCGAAGATTTTCGTCTCTTGTTTTTCCAGATATATATATATATATATATATAAATACTAAGGAAGAGGAAAGGTAAGTAAGGATATTTTGGGCAACTAGGTGTTGAAGGAAACCCAGTGAACACTTACCGGAAGTAGAGCCGCTGGGGTGTTGGAGAGACACATTTGTAGAGGTTAGAGCTTTCGGGATGATCCCTTCGTCAGCACAAGAGAGACACAACTGCCCAAAATATATATATATATATATATATATATATATATATATATATATATATATATATATATAGATTAACCATGAATAATCACAGACCTGTCAACGGTCAGACTACCTATGATGATATATACAGGGTGTCTCAAAAAAATGTATACACACTTTGATGATTAACCCTCAAGTACAGGCATGGGGTCTCTCAGACTCCACCAGATTTATTTTCTAGTTTGTTTTGTTAACGGTGACTTTGATCCGGCGCTTTGTGTATTCTACCTTTCTCTCTATGTTTGCTGAATTTGGCAAACACTTTTCGTCAGTCGGTGGACAACTGTCTTGGAGATAGAACGTATTGAACTTCTGCTAGAGTCTCACAGACTCCAAGCCTGTGATTAAGTGATTTTTTCTTATGTCGTGAATTTTTCATTCCGTCGACAATGGAACCATCTGAGATTCATACCGATGACCCTAATTTCGAGGAGATGTTAGAGGGCCCCTTAAGTGACGACCTAATAGATAGTGACGTGGGAAGTGACAAGGAAGACGAATTTATTGATAGTGATCATAATAGTGAGTCTGAACAAAGTGCGGTAAGCGATAATGATGAAGACCAAATTGAAATGGGGGACCTTGGCACAGCGTTTTATGGGAAAAGAACTGTTTCAAGTGAATGAAGCAACCATTTGTTCCAGTCAACACCAGAACTCTAAAACATAACATAGTATTACAGTTGCCTGGACTGAAATATGAAGCAAAAATAGGTGATACTGCTGAATCCATATCAATCTGGGATTTATTGCTAACTGAAGAGGTAATAAATGATATCGTCATTTTCACCAACATTCAGATGGCTAAAATGAGAGCCCAATATACATTTCGGTCTAGAGATTTGTCCGATGTTGATGCAGTTGAGCTACGAGCATTTTTGGTCTCCTGTACTGCACAGCAATTTTTAAATCAAACATGGAAGACATTCGCGCCATTGTACTGTTGCTTTTGTCCTCCAGCAAATAAACGCAAGACAGCCTACCAGTGCAATTTATGCAGTAGTCCTATATGTTTACAGTGTTCGATTTGTATTTGTAAGGACTGCAAATGTAAAATAGTAAGCGAAGTTTAAGTGGTTTTTTAATATTTGTTTTTAGTTATTTTCGTTTTTGTTCGATTACTTAGTTATTTTGTGTTTTCTCCTATACATTTATGACATTAGTAAATGTCTATTTAAACATTTAAATAAATATCAAAACTGAAAAAGAAAAAAATACATTTTGACAGGAGGTGTATTGAAAAATTGTTAAAAACAGTTGTTTGAAATGAACAGTTATTATTTATTAGTTGTTTTACTTTATCCATAGCACCTTTTATTCCAAACTACTAGGTCAAAGTGAAAAAAAATATATAAACAACGCCAGAATATAACTAACTTATGTTGGAGTCTGTAAGACTCCATGCCTGTGAAAGTGTGATTAAAGTCAATGCCTGTACTTGAGGGTTAATAACTTGTGTGTTTATTAATAAATTTTAATATAATAATTGCATAACATAGAATATATGTTCGAATAAAGATAAAATGACAAACATTACATGTTAGATGTTTCAGTGTTGCATTATCTCAACAGTTCGAATAGTTTTCCATTCTGGTCAGTACACTGCTGACATCGTTGAGTAACTGAATTGCAAACGTCAATTAACATTTCTGTTGTAATTGTGCGACACGTATCTTCGATTGCTTGTCTTAACTGTGCAGCTGTTGTAGGTTTAGTGGCATAAACTTTATCTTTAAGGCAACCCCATAAATAAAAATCAAGTGGTGTTAAGTCTGGTGAACGTGGAGGATACTCAACACTGCCTCTTCGTCTGACCCATCTGTTTGGAAATGCTTCATCAAGATAACTTCTGACATCACGATGAAAATGGGAGGGTGCCCCATCTTGTTGAAAATAAAAGTCTTCCTCACCCCCATACAGCTGACGAATTTGTGGTACAATTGATCTCTGAAGAATGTTGAGGTACACAATACCAGAAACTGTTGCATCAAAAAAGAATGGTCCAGTCAAACCTTTGGATGATAAACCACACCACACTGCGATCCCCGGTAAATTTACATGTCTTTGCACAGTAACGTGGATTCTCTGTGGACCAATACGTGCAATTGTGACGATTAATTGTACCATTCAACTTGAATGTTGCTTCATCAGACCAAACAATTTTGTTGGCAAATGATGCGTCTTCTGCTATTTTTTAACGAAACCATTCAGAAAATTCAACTCGGCGATCAGAATCATCTTCATTCAGTGCATGCACTAATCTTGGGATGTAACTTTTCCATTTTGCCTTCTTTAAAATGCGATGAACACTTGACCTGCTGATTTGTGTTTCTCGAGAACATTGTCTTCTGCTATTTTTTAACGAAACCATTCAGAAAATTCAACTCGGCGATCAGAATCATCTTCATTCAGTGCATGCACTAATCTTGGGATGTAACTTTTCCATTTTGCCTTCTTTAAAATGCGATGAACACTTGACCTGCTGATTTGTGTTTCTCGAGAACATTGTCTGACGGATTTCTTTGGTGATTGTGAAAATCTTTGCAGCACCTCTTCTGACTTCCTAGGGCTTGTGGATGTCCGAAGTCTTCCAGATCTTTGTTTATGCACATTTTGAACGGTACCGTCAGTTTCAAATTTGTCACGAATACGTGAAATCGTAATTCAGGTGGGAGGTTCTGTTTGAAATTCACGTCTCCACTGTCTTTGGACTTCCTTTACATTTTCAGATTTCCAGTACCATTTCAGTACAAATTTGCGTTGTTCAAACGTGTCTTTTGTTATCCATTTCTAATGCAACAGTAAAAACAATTAAAACAATTGAAACAATAAAAATAATGCTGTACAAAAATATTGCATAATTGTAAGAATAATGCAACATTGAACATCTAACATGTAATGTTTGTCATTTTATCTTTATTCGAACATATACTCTATGTTATGCAATTATTATATTAAAATTTATTAATAAACACACAAGTTATTAATCATCAAAGTGTGTATACATTTTTTTGAGACACCCTGTATATATATATATATATGCTATAAAACCGCTTTTCCCTTGTCATCTTTGTCACCTTTCTTCACTCTCGTCTTGTCCAATTTATTCGATTATTTCACGATCCTGTGCTTTAATTTATAATTACCGAGCTCAACTTACCGATTAAATTTGATTGAAAAAATATGTTTTCCGATTGCCTTAAAAAGGTTGGAGAAACCAGATGCAGGCAGTATAGATTCTGCTATCGGCGATTCGCCTCTGGTGGCGGTTGCTTTGTGGTCGTGACGTTATTCTGGTTTTTCCAGCCGTTTCGGGGACGCGTGGTTGGTCAGTCTTGAATGCAGCGTTTTGTTCTTTTTTTATTTAATTTGGTTCATTTCGTCCTTAACTTTCCGATTACGCTGTTATTTTTTCTCATTTCTCGTTTTTCGTCGGTCCCATCTGGAAGCCTCTTCTTCGGAATCTCCCTTTAACTTTCTCATACGCCTATCTTTATTATTGCCTAACATATATAAAATATTCCTTTTCCATAGCTCTACAAGGCCTATCCTAAAACACGAGAAAAGTTAAGCTCCTCCCGTTTAACGCTTCTCAATTTTTGAGCAATTTTACATTTTGCAGCGTAAACGAAGAGATAAAAAGTATATAAAGCGCTATAATCGAGCGGGGAAAGCTCTTTACATTTTGTACCTTCTTTATTACATACAACATAGAACTACCATATATATAGTATCTATACCCATTCTTCTGTTTGCCGTTCATTATTTCAACACCTACCGAACGTCTTTCTCGAAACTTTTCCTCCGCCCTCTGGGGTTTTTCCTCGCTTCAAGTCTTCCTTTGCATTTCTCTCGCCCAGACACCTTTTCTCTCTCTCTCGTTATTTTTCCCGTCTCTATCTTCTTCTATCTACCTACCAGCCCCTATCTTCTCTCTCTCTTTCCTTCCATCGCCCTCCTCCTTTTGAAACTTTCCTCCCCCTCCTTCCACTTTTTTTGCCTCTACCACACCTCCTCCTCCCCCTTCCTCTGTCTCCTTCCTCTCCCCTCAAGAACCGCCCCGCCAACCTCCTCCTCCTCACCCTCTTCGCCCTCTTCCCCTCCTCCAACCTATATCATTAAGAAAACACAGCGCTGCTTCCAGTGTTCAATTATTCTCTCCCTCTTGCCGCCGCCACCCATTCCACCTTCATGTCACGTACGTAATTAGCACCCCTTTCTCCACACTCTACTCCTTTCTCTCTCTCTCTCTCCCTTCCGTCTCCTCTCTCTTAGTCTTCCTGTTCCATCCTTATTCCACTTGGCCCATCTCCTCTGATCTTTTCTCTTTAAATGCATTTTTGTCTCTTACGCTCTTCTGCTCTTCCACCTCTCTCCTTTTGCTACCCTCTTCATCTTCTCTTTCTCCCATCCTATTTCTTACCGTTTATTCCCCTCTTTCCCTTTCTATCTCGTCTGCTTCTCTCACTATCTTTCCCTCTCGCCCTCTTTCCTCCTATCTTACATTTATTTTCCTCTCTCTTCCATCTGTATTTACTCCGGCCACTGGCCTCTCCTACCTTTCTCCTCTTACCTCTCCTACCTTTCTCCTCTTACCTCTCCTATCTTTCTCCTCCTACCTCTCCTATCTTTCTCCTCCTACCTCTCCTATCTTTCTCCTCCTACCTCCTATCTTTCTCCTCCTACCTCCTATCTTTCTCTTCCTACCTCTCCTTACGTATTTCTCTTTTTCTCATGTCCTAACCCTCCTCTTCTGGCTTCTCATGCCTCTTCCTTTCTCTAATCCTCGTATCTCCATTCCCTTTTCCGTCTTTTTAACCCCGTCCTTCACTTCCCCGCCTCTTCTTCCCTATATCCCCTTCTCCACCACGCCACACTGCACACGGGCATTTCTTCTTACACCCACCTACGCTGCCTCTTCTTCTCCTCCTCCCACCTCTCTATATATACCTTTCCTCCACACCACCTCTCTCCCTTCCTCCCCCCCTCCCCCCCCCCCTCTCCCGTCTCTTCCTCCTTCGACGGAATGGCGTTTTTCTCGTGATAACCTATCGTTTATACGAGCCGTTCGCTTTTGGCATGGCGATGTCATAGGTATCTCGCGCCGATGACTCGATTTCTCTCTCTCTCTCTCTCTCTTGTGGCTCCCTTCCTTAGACGCGGATGAAGGATTATGCGGACACGGATTGATGCGCCGAAATAATTAGCTGCGTGGTCAATTTCGGTTCGAAATCTTTTCTCTCTCTCTCTCCTACGTTGTGTGTCTCTCTCTCTCTCCCCTACGTTGTCTCTCTTTCTCTCTCCCCTACGTTCTCTCTTTCTCTCCTCAGCCGTCTCTCTCTCTCTCTCTCTTAGACTCGAGGGCCGGTTTGGTTTGACGGAGGCGAGACGTAAACGTTGTTTCGCAAGACATCCCGTCTGTTTGCTGCTAGCCCTCCGTATGCTTGCGGAACTGGAGGAACAACACCTGGGATAGTCGTTTCTTCGAGGAAATTACTAAATAACACGCAGAGATTTTAAAAAACAAACGAATATGATATCGACTCGCGCGGTCTTGTCATGGAGTTCACGATTGTTAACTTTATTATTTGATTTTTATTCGTTCAAGTCGATGGTTTTTATATTCAATTCTTTCGGGATTTCGATTTCGTGCTGTGAGGAAATTTTCGAAGTTGTTCATTGTTTTAAATTTCGTGTCCAGATTAAATCGTAAGATTTATTGAAGAAGCAGTGCTGGAGAGGTTTTCTCTCTAAAAAAAAAGAGCCATTAAAAATTATAGAATGGAATATTGAGTAATGAAGATTTGTATGCTTGGGAACATATAGCTGAATATAAACTCAAAGATGGAGGAAGTTAATAATTCTGTACTTGACCGAGAATCGAACGCGGATCATACACTTTTCCAGCCGATACTATGAAGCCATTACAAATATCGATTTTCAAATTTGTATATTTTCTTTGAGGAAAGACTTAACTAAATACTAAACCCTACCGCACTAAACGTCATCATTACTTTTCATTCCATCACGTAAGTTGTCTCACCGATTTGAGCTTAACTGAAGGAACTCTCTTTTTATGTCCCATTGAGGACGGGTTCGATTCCCTATCAAATACAGAATTTTTCTCCTTCTCTCCCATAGAATGTATATGTTTATATTTATTTATGTTCGGAAAGAAGTAAATATTTTCGTCCTGTTATTTTTTTTGCGCATGCAGGCTTTACTCAGCCAATCCTACGTTTATCTCGCACATTAGCTATCGAACGTCGGAATAAAATGGACCGGTTTTGCGCTTTTGATTCAATGGCACTTGTACCTCTTTATCCCTCCCACTCTTTCTCTCGGATCTCCTCCTATGCTCCCTGCAATGACTCGTCCCTCTCTGTTGTATGTATGTGTGATCCATCCTTGGGTCAATTATCCGTCGACAGTGATTTGTTGCATAGCCACGGAAGCCACCACTACCGCACTCGCTTTTGAGGTCGCAGTTTGATGCGTCGGTATGAGGTCTCCGGTAGTTTTATTGGGCGATGGGGTTATAGAGAGAGATGGAGAGGGAGTGGGAGGAGGGAGAGCGAAGGAGGAAAGGGGAAATGGAAAGGGTGTGGAGGAGAGGGAGAGAGGTAGAAAGGGCACTTTCGGGATTTGTTTGTTTTTTGGGAAGCTTAACGTCCATTTAATTGCCGGTTTGATCTAATTGGACGTTTGAGGTGGCGTAATGAGGGATGATTGATGACGAATGCGGCTGTCCCATGCCCAAAGCCGGTCCTCTCTCTCTCTCTACAGTCCTCGCGCGGGAGTTTGTGTGCGTGTGTCCGCGCGCGAACGTATTGCGGACCCGTCAGTGCAAACAAGGCTTCGGGGAGCTTCAATATCAATACGACCAGTCGGGTGTGTTTTTTTTTGTTTTTCAAAAAAAAGGAAGAGAAATCGCGAAACAAAACCTCAAGCCGCGCGATACATTTTTTTCCTTCGCGTTGATATTTTTATATTTTCTACGCTGGTAAAGCGGTCGGGTTTTGTTTTTTCCCACCCTCGACATCCGTTTTGTTTCATTTCATTTTATTTTTTTATTTTTAAAGTGTAGCCTTAAGCGGCGAATTGAATTAGCGGGACGTCTAACGATAATTTACCGCTTTACAAAACAAGGATCGTATGTTGATTTTAACTCAATTTCCGGAATTGATGAGTCCTGCTGGATTATTATTTACCCGTTTCAAAGTTCAGAAATGCGTCCCTCGTCCCATGCCTTCCGCGTTAGTGTGTGTGTCCGTGTGTGAGCGCGCGCGCGTTTGCATCTGCGCGTGTTTGTGTGTGTACGTTATATATCGGAATCAAATGACTCTAAAAAATAACTGACCGGGCCCATTTAAATTAAGTTCAATTCAATTAATTTCGTCCTGCCGCCAGAAAACTCTTGATTGTGGAAATCATTTAGTCCGTTTAATTGACGCTAGGCCGATTCTCTGTTTTCGGACGAGGGATAAAATTTTTCGATGGAATATAAACAGATTTAATTGAAAATAGGTATCCGCAAAACGTTTTTATTTTTTTGTTTACTTTCTCCATTCTCTTCTCTCTCTCGCACACAAAATCTCTCGTTCTCTCTTTTCCCTCATTTGGGCGTTTATAACGTCGCCGACCGTCACTTGTTTTATCGGCGACCATGTTTCAGGCTGGATTTATGAAGAGCTTTATTTCAGTCGCGAGAGAGAGACAGAGATATAGAGTGAGAGAGAGAGAGAAAGAGATGGGTATAAAAAAGAGAGAGAGAGAGCGGTTATTATTAAAATCTCATCGTTCGTAATTGAAAAGTTTTATGTGTATCGAAAACCGACCAAAACCCGGTGGAAAAAATAAAAACAAAAAATCTCCGAAAGTCGTCGATCCGAACGGACGAGACTATCTAACAATTCGCGGGTTCCCGTTTCGACCAATTTGCGGCAATTAAAATCCCTCCTCGGTTTCAGTTGTCGGTAGCCAAATTAGCCTCCTATCGTTCGCAACTATTACACGTGTACGACTACGCCCGCGGCCTCCTCTCTCTCTGAGCCCGCTTTTCGGTACGCTTTTGGCATCCGTCGCTGCTCTTCTCCTGTACGCACTCAAAAGAAAAGGGAAGAAAGGGCGAGGGTTTATCCTTTTTTTTCCACATTAAATTCTGAATTTTTTTTTATATTATTTTGAGTCAGTCGCCGAAAATGCTGTCTCGTCCGAAATTCCGTCACGCGTGGTGCATTTCTCCTTTCCTCCGTCCTTTTTTTCTCTCAAGAAATAATATTAAAAAAAGAAACATTTCTGCCGTTTAGGACGGAAAAGCGAGGCTAACAGGGACGAACGACTTCAAATTGGAGAGTGGGTAAGGGTATACAGTGAAGATTTTTTGGAAGGGAGCGAGGGAGGGGTGTGTGTGTGTGTTTGGGTAAAAAATAGCTGTGGAAAGGGTTAGTACGCAACTTTCGAAGAGGAATTTCACAAATAAGCAGGTCTCTTTTACTTCCCCTCTTTTCAATCCTCGCTCCTTCCACGAAAAATATAAAACGTCACCGCGAAGACGTGGAAAACTCGCCCGAATGAAAAGTCTCTCTCTCTCTCTCTCTTGCCTCCTTCTCCCTTTTATATATATGATTTTTGTCTTCCGAAATTAGAACGGAAAATCCGAGGACATCTCAATGCGGAGAATAATAGACGGAGGAGAGAGAAAGAAAGTTTGCTCCGATGGATTTTTGGAAGAGAAAGAGAGAGAGAGTAGAGAAAATTTGATTGCCAAACGAGAAAGGAGCAAAGAGAACGGAGTGAGAGAGAGAGAGAGAACTCTTGATTGGCTAACTAGCTTATCCCCTGATTACCCTTTATGAGTTACAGGCTTCCTGGGACAAGAGGAGAGGAGACGTGAAGAGACTGGGTAGGGAGAGTCGGGGGGATGATGGAAGAGGGAGAGAAAAGGCTTCGTTCCCCAAATTGCGATCGCTTTATGATTCTTTCATCGTCAGCGATTCGCAGAAAACGTCTTACCCGCCCACCCGATCTGAACGCCTTTACCTTCTCTCTCTCTCTCTCTCCTTCCTCATCCTCTCTCTCTCTCCCAATTGGCTGAAGGGTAAATTCGGCTTATGGGCTTCCTAATTGTGTCCTCCTTTCCTCCTCCTCCCCCCCCCCACACTTTCCTCCTCCAATCTCAAACTCCCTCTCTCTCTCACTCCAGCGCGAAACCCTTGTAATCCGCGTTTTGAATGATTACCCATTTAAAGCTACAAAGCAACACGATAGCGAAATTAATTTGACTGTTTTCCGGGCATAGTGAGTGAGTGAGAGAGAGACCGCTGAGCTCTTTTCGAATTTATCCTCCTCCCTTCCGTCAGAACCAGAAGAAAAAAAAAGAGGGAGGGGGAAAAACGCGTGTATTAGAAGGACATTTCGGACCGTTTGGAATTTTTCGGAACACGATGACAAGACGGAGGGGAATGGGGTTTTCGAGGTAAGAAAATAAATGTAAAAAAAGTGTATTTTATAATGGGCGGAAAATCTTTGTGCGCTTTTTTTGCTTCTTCTTTCAAGATGGCGACGTCGTTAAATCTTGCGAAAAATAATGTCTCCGATTGGATGTGCACGTGCGATCCTCCTTGCGAGGAGGATTGCTACAAAGAAGTTTTTCTCTCTCTCTCTCTCTCTTTATTCGGTCTTCTAACCGAAAGGAGGGATGGCAGCGTTATCTGTCGCGCTCTCTCCGAGACACAAGTCTCCCTTGTTAGGACTGCCGCGCGGTTCGGAGTCGTTAAGGAAGGCCGTCTCAGGTGCGGGTGAGCATTTTATGCGTTGTTATACTCTACGCGTGATTTGTGGGGTAATTAATCGCCGGGGGAGTAATTACCGAGAGGACACGAAAGTTTGGTCGAACTGTTCCGCTTGCGTGGGTGGGTGGGATAAGCGGTGCTCCTGGATGGTTGCCCATAGTTCGCGTTCCTTCTCATCAAAACTGCACGACTGCGGGTAAATGCTCTCATTTTCGCGTCGAAATCGAAACGGGATGTGTATGGTGCTATGCCGCTTTCGATGTCACTAGGTATTTCGGTATAGAAAGAAAATTTGAAAAGTTTTTTGGTCGTGTTTTCGTGTATTTTTTATTTGGAGTTTCTTATTTTTTCCCCTTAAAGCCTCTTATCGTATCCTCAGATAACTTCAAACACATCCTTAGCGAGAAAGCATAATCTTGCTTCTCTTTTCATCCAATTTATTTTTTTCCCGTTATGTATCACTAGTGCCGCGGTTTCTCCTAACCCGTAACTCAGTTCTTTACTTTCCGGCTTTCGATCCCGAATAACCGGTTTCTCGAAACCGTCGGGATGTTTTATTCCGAGGTAATTCCCGAATCTGCCCCGTTTGAAACCATTTTCGTTACCGTCCGGTTTCAACGGTTCCGTTTAATAATTCTATTCTCATACTCTCGATCCGGTTGCACCTCCAAATTTTCCATACTCATTTCCTACAACTTTACCGAATACTCTCCAAATTCCCCGGTTCCTTCGAAACATCCAAACTCTTCCCCGATCCAACCTCGTCCCTTATACCGGTGTTCTCGTAACATGCCCGTTTTTATCTCGTTTCCGAGCCCTCCCGTTTACCTGTCTTTTTTTTTCCTCGTGCTCTTCCCAAACCCTCATTTTTATCCCCGTGCCCCGTGCGCGCCTTTCAAACCTTCTCTCGGATCCCGTCCATCTCCCCTCTTCTTCTCCCTTCCTCTTCGTAGTCCTCTTCTCCCTCCTCTCTCCCTTTTAACTTTTGCGCGCGGGATATTCATTGCTCTGAATGTCCCCTTAATTAGCTCATTAGTTCCCTGAATTGATAAACACCCTCTCACACGAAGTAGCGCAAACAGTCCCATTTGCGCCATGGGGATCCCGTTCCTTACGCCCCTCACCTCTTCCTCCTCCTCCTCCTCCTACCTTCCGACCTCTCTCTCTCTCTTACTCTCTCCTCCCACCTCTCGCCTTCTCCTCAATTCTCCTCCCATATACTAATCACCAGCTTCTCTCTCCCTCTTTCACTTCCCCCTTGTTCAGTTACTCTTAACATCGCCATCCGACACTCACTGTGCCCCATCCTTCTCCCCTTCTCTTTATTTTCTACCTTTCTCCCTACTTTTCACCCCTCACCTCTCCGCTCCTTTCATTCGTCCTCCCCCTCCCTCTTAGCCATTCTCTCTCTCTACCTCTCTCCCTCCCTCCTTCCACCGCTACACATACCGTGTTTGGATGTCACCCTTCAACGTATCCCCGGACGGATGTGACCGTATGTTGCGTCTGTTTGCGAGGCTCTTATTATTTCATCGTCTCTCTTGCAACGGCGATGCTAATTTTCGCCCTCTTCCTCTCTCTCTCTCTCTCCATCTACCCCGCCTCTTTATCGTTTTTCTTCGTCCCTTCTTCTCTCCTCGCCATTCCAATTCCAACGCGGCCTTTCGTTTATTATATTTTTATATCTTTAGATGAAAACATGACCGTGAGCGTTCCCAAGGGAACGCCTTTCTTAATTGTGTAGGCTTTGTGTATTTGTATACCGTTTCCTTTCCACTCGGTTCTTACTTTTCAGTAGGTATGGTATTAAGGTATGACATTTTACATTTACATTATTACCTTGTAATCCTCCACAAGTGTGTGGCAGGGTGGTTTCATTGATGCACGCCTACGATAGAAAGCAAATCTCTGTCATTTTTCTACAACGTATGGGAACAAGGACTTCTATTGTTTTAAACTAATCAAGTCATAGTAATTGGATTATCCCTTGAAAGTTTATTTCTGACTCTGCTCGCTTAGATTTTCATATTAATTGTTTATTTTTATTTAGGCGATAACACACGTTTGTATATCAGGCTATAACGAGTCTTTGTTATGTTTCTCAAGGAAGACTACGGCGTTCACGTCCACTGGAGTCACATTTATATAACTCTAATGAGGCGACGTAGGGGTTACAGAATTATTAGGATAACTTTCAAGCCTTGCTTTTATTTCAGATCTGTTAAACGCAATATTTCATCCCGTCTTCCATAGCAAGAGTACAATTGTTTAAATAAGTGGTTTTTGGTATTCCGACCACGCTTATTAGCCCTCTCGGAATGACGCTTATGTGCGTCCGTGTATAGGAAGAGCAGCTCTAACGAGGAAATTAAGGGTGGAAGACAGATGAGCACACAAGTGGAGATGTTGATGGCCCTGGATTGGTAATTGAATCATTCCGGCCATTCGAACCGGGAAGACGTTCGAGAGTAGGGAGAATAGTTCAGAGTAACGTAGAATGAGCAATACGAAAGCGTCTTTATGAGTTTGCAGAGTGACTGGTGTCGCAACCATACATTTTGAAATCTAGGATTCTGCCCTTTATAACGAGGCTTTTGTCGTCTTTTTGAGATTTCCTGAATACTGATTCATACGCCGACATGTCCATGCGCGTATGTATGCATATGCGTTTGCTGTGTAATATTTATGCACACGCAGAGTTATATACTACGGCTTTTAATAAGACAGGTTTCTTCGAGACATATATGAATAAATATTAATTTAACTGTATATTTATGCATAAACGCATGTACATAATAAGCGAACGTCAACTTTTTGTGTATGTATGCATATACGCGTATTTGCATATATGTTTATTTGCGTGTATACAAACTCTCTCGTAAACATATAAAAGGCTTGAAGTTAGCAATTTCCCCGAAGAACCGCGCTCGGCTTAAATGCCACATTGGTCGTGTCCTCGGCGTACGATTGTTAAGCCGTCAAGACATTACCGGTATTAAGCCAACCCCTGACCTTTGGCTTTCCCACCGAGCATCCACTCACAGCCCGTACTGTACCCAGCCGGCCGTGTTTCATTCCATGGGTGGTTTCATTAACCGTCAAAACGCGTTCCTCGTATCCAACGCGAATTGATTTACGCTCCGACACCTTTTTTTTTACTCCTCGAATTCGAGCCATTTCCCTTCTTTGTAGACCCCACTTGTTCCGTTCTCCAGTATCGCGACGTCGGAAAAAATCGAGGGATTTAAGTTCGAAATTCCACTGGGGGTGGAATGGAATTTAATGAGGTATCGTTCGCGACTAATTTTTACCCATATCTCTCTCTCTCTCTCTCTAATTAGATCCCCAAAAGGAGATTTTTCACCCTCTCTTTCTCTTTGAGTGGACGTTTAACAAAGCCTTTCTAGCAATTACCATTATATAATCGCCTTAAGATCTCCTCATCACTCTCTCTTTCTCTCCTTCCCACCTTTTCATCTTACCCGCGTTTATCAATCTTTATTCCGTCCACCGTCTTTCCCTTTATGAACCTTTCTCTTCCTGTCTATCCTTTCTCCTTTCACCACCATTTCTTTTGGTTTTGCCAAATTTTTTTGTAGTAGAAGTAAAATAAAATCCTTTCCTCTTCCATCGTTTAAATCACCATAGTGTAAGTGCTGCGTGGGTTGGCTTGGTCCCTGTACTTCGCAAACACTTTTTCTTCCCGCAGAGTCTGTCCTGCCCTTTGCACTTCCTGCCCCCCTACCACCCCCATTCCTCCCGACCACCATACACCCGAGAGATCTGACTATGCATTTTTACCAAGGGGAGGCACGTGGGGCAGCGAAGCGGCGGCCAAGCGACAGAATGCTTGGCAGTCGGGGTTTTGGTTTGGTGAGAATGAGTACGACAAATCTTGGGTGAGCGAAAAACCGTCGTTTTCTTCCCATGTTCCCTCGTTACCTCTGGAGGACCCACCCATAGGGGAATAACAATAGTAACTATTCCTACCTTCCTATTTTTTTGTAAACCCAATGAACTATGCATACGTTCCGCAAGTAAGAAACAATCCCTGGAAAATAGTGAGAGAGAGAAGCAGGAGGAAAATGTCTAAGAAAAGAGGAAGAGACTGAGAATTTAGAGTCATTAGCAACATTTCCTGGGGACTAATTCGTTTAAAAAAAAGGAGAGGAGTGGAGTAGTAAGAGTCGGGAGGGAGGGAGTTAGAGAGAGAGTAGAAGGAGGAAGAGGGTTTAAGGAGCCTTTCATATCTCATTTCGCATTCATAAACGCCTCATTAAAACCGCCTTTTTTGGGAATTTTTTTTCCTGGAAACTGGCGTTGGCACGTCGGTCCGGGGCAAGGTTGAGGGCGGGCGACTAGCCCATGGACCCCCGCGACTTGAGTTAACAGCGGCGTCCGTGTCTTTCGGAATCGACGCGAACACAAAAGGGTCGGAAGAAGGCACACGCGCCTGGACTTGAAAAATACAAATATATAAAATCTCCCATCCCCTTAACGTGGGTTAATCTTTCCTATCCAGCGACTGCGTTTTTCGCCCATCCCGTCGCCCCTCGCTAGTATTCTTTTTCTTAATAACAGCCCTCCCCTGCTTCATCGCTACTCTTCCTTATCCTTTCTGGGACCTCGTTCCTCCGTCCTTACTCCCTCCGATCCTCCCCTCGTCCTCTCCCCCTCCCAATCTTCCCCCCTCCCCGACGCCGAGGCACAAACCCTCGGCAAACGAGGTCTCGGGCTAATTAATGCTCGGCTCTTAGTGCTCCATTGATTTTCCTCGCTAATTGCCCTTCCGTCGCTGTCTTTGCCCGCAAGGTAGGGGCTTTTGCTTGCGGAAATGCCGCTTTCAAAAGAGACCCAATGAGGTCGATTCCGTCCTCTCCGAGATTTTGTAATCCAACTAATAAATCAACAAAAATCCTTCGGGAGACTGTGAGGGGGTGGGAGGAGACTGGGAAGGGAGAGAGTTTGAAAAGAATGAGCTCCGGTGTGACTCATTCCCGCTCTCATTCAAGGCGTTGTTATTTTTTATTTCTCTCTCTCTCTCTCTCATTCTTCCCGAGTCCACCCTTCTACATATTATCTCCCTCAACTCCTTTCTCTCTCTCTCTCTCTCACCCTCCCTATTCAATTAAGCTTCGAAATATACCGCCTGCCAGGTCGGTTGAAGCGTTTTCCTTCCACCTTCCTCCGTCACCCTTTCTCTCTCTCTCTAATGTGAAAGGAGGGCATTATCTAATTGATCACCTCTTTGCGCAGGCGCGAGGGAAGAGGCGATTTTCATTGGCGGGACGCTTTTCGCGCTATCTTTTATGGCGTTTATGGTCGCTTTCGAAGCTCAGGGCTCCGCTAACGAACTTGGCAACATAACGGTCGGTTGGGAATGTTGTGTGTGTGTGCGTGCGTGTGCTGCACACACGTCAGGAAAAGAGAGTGGCAGGCAAGTTGTTGGTTGGTCTCTCGGTATTTTCGTACTTTTTTATTTTCTCTCCACCTTTTTTTTTTAAACTTGCTTCCATGGCTGCATCGTTTGGCGTGGAGATTAAGGTGCGGAGGAGGTAAAGGTAAAAATCATCCACTTTTCTCTCTCTTTCTCGTTATTACGGAGGGTGAAGTGGGAGAAAGAGAAAAAGGGATGAGCGTAAAGAAAGTGCTAGGGTCGGTGTAATGCCTCTGTCTGTCGGGTGAGTTATCGGTTGTAACCACGGTTGTAATGCCCGAGCAATAATTGACGTCTTGAAAGAGAAAGAAGGAAAGTAAGGAGAAGAGGAACGATGCGCGCGCGTATTTCCGTTGCGGCCGTGACTTATTAAGGTATTAGCGTTTGTTGTTTTCTTGTTGTCCTCATGTGAAGAGTCATCTCTTAGGATGGTGTGGCAAAAGGGATGAGGATTAACACGTCGATGAGCAGTAAAAAAAATGCCGCGTTGATCCCCTCCCCTAGAGATGGGACCCGTTAAAAAAAAAGAATAAATAGAAAGAATTATCGGTCGTTTTCCCAGCGGTGCAGTCGCGAGCATTAGCACGCGCGTCGCTTTGGCGGGGTGGGTTAAATGCGCCGAGGAATGCGTGCTCGTCCTTTACCGTGGAGGCTTTTGTATGCGGCTTAACTGCTCCCGCAGTGAGAAAAAAATCAAGTTTTCTTTTTAAATCGGGGATTGATGCGTATGTAGTGATTGGGTTATCGGTTGGATCGGTTTAGATGCTTTTATTCTTGCCACTTAGATTCGTTTCTTTCGCGGAAAAAATGAATGGCCGGTTTATATTTATCCCACGAAGGCTTGCTCTCCATGTAAAGTTTTTTTTCAAGGAAAACACTACTTATTTAGAAAATCTTTTCGCACCTATCGTAGATAATATAAGTATTTATGTCCTACTTCGCAAAATAATTCATTTTGTTTTTTTTTTGAAGAGGCACTTAATACGCATCGCTATCCTGCGAGATTGTTATTTGGGTCAATTTCCCACTTTGCTAATCTTGCAATCTCTCGGTAAGTGTGTCGAAACATTAAACTAACCTTCATGAAGAGGATTGAAAATTATACATTTGCGCCGCGGCAGTTGAATAATTTACACATTTCACGCACCTTTAAAAAAATGTATTTTGACTTGTTTTTGACGAAACGAAAGGTAAAAAAGAGAAGCGTATGAAAAACATTCCCTCGTACCTCTAATTAGGTTGCTAAATGCACTATTTTGCCGTCAACTAATAAAAACTCCTGTAGATGAATGCATAGCACTATTTTCAGTTGGGGAAGTCGAATCATAGTGTCTGTGAAGTGCCATGAAACAAATCTGACTGGGTCTACGAAAAGCAACAGATATTCCTTTATGGCATCCTTTCTTGCGGAAATCTATTTGTATTTGCTTAGGATAAGTCCTCCGTTTTTGGTTGACGAAGTTATCTCGCCGGTCCGTTTCACAAAGCGGAAATGCAAAAGTGCATCCTTCGCGTTGGCTGTTGCCTTCGATGCCAACTATTGTCCCTTTGAGGAATCGAACCTCGTTGTTCTTGAGTGTTCTCATGCATTCGCACGACTTCCTTGTATCCTTCTTTTTGTATCCTCTTTGAACCTAACCACTTAACCGGCTCCGCGATAAGAATGTCCCACAGTGATCTTCAGCTCATGCTGTTGAACTCTCTTTTTCTCTTATGCATCTTCGACCTTCTCTTAAGGCAGCCGAACTTATCGCGACCCCTTTGACCCCATCCCATCCTACCAATCAATATGAAATGCTGTATTAATTTCAAAATAAATATCTATTTTATTTGCGGAAGACTTGATTTTATTCTTAATTTATCCCTAAATAATAATAATAATAATAAGAAAAACATTCCGTTTTCGCGATCCCCTGAAAATTTTTTTCGTCCCCCTTCCCTCAGGGGTCGTCGCCCCTAGTTTGGAGACCACTGCTCTAGGAAATCCTTACGTGCTAAGTCTCCTCTGCCTGAGAGTCGAGCGTCGTAATTGCTTCCCGTTTCCATGAATTTACTGCTATTGTTGCCTCTCATTTGAAAGCAAAAAAACAAAGAAGCTTTTAGTCTTTTTGTTCTCGATAAGAATCCCACCTTAGTTGGAATTTTACCGTTTCTTCTCCGTTTGTCATTGGCTGTGAGGGAGCGAAAAGATGATATGTCCTTAACCGCATACAGATTTATATACCGTGTCTCTCATTTGTTTTTGAGTTTTCTGTTATTTTAAATCGTCATAATGCACGAACAAGGGAATATTTGAGGAGCATTCTTTTAAAACTGTCAGATACAGCGAGCGACCCAGAAAGCGTAAATATTTTTCCGAAGTTTTATCGTTTTTCAAGTTGCGCAGTTCAAAATAACACCTCCAGTGATTAGTCAAACTTCCACGAAACATTAAGCCACACGTGTCACGTTGTATTTTTATACACCGCATTGCTTCACGCGGAAAATATCATGTACTTAAAGTATGTTTTCGTGAAAGGGGTTTTTATTACCATGCAAACCGAAAATGGAATTTTTATCACGCCCTCGCCGAGCAGTCGAATGTGTCAACGGCAATGATTACGAAGTTGATCTTCAAAACTTGGCTTGTTTTTAGGTTACATCATTCTAGACTGCCGTTTTACTGAGAAAACTGGGCGTGAAATATCGTAGAAAGTAGGGGGACGAGATATGTGCATAATCACCATAGCTGAATTAAAAAAAATATTACTAAGAGTTCTTCGCCGGATATTCTGAGCCGGAAATATTCTGTAACTTTTGGTTGGTTTTATAGTTTAGCACGATTCTAATGACACGTCGATATCCAAATATCGAATGCTGATATTTTATATTGAGCTAATGGATAGAAATTAAAGTGAAAAAAGAACGATTTTTTGATTTATTGTTATTGAACTACAACATTTATATGTAAAAAAACAGATTCGAAAGAATGATGAAGTAAGCAGCATCGAAGCCATTTTTCATCCAATAAAAGACGGAAGTTGTTACAGTTTTATTTCGCCTGACTTTTAAAAAGTATTAAAACGTTACTTTTTTCGTTGCAAATCCTGCAGGTCACTCGCACCCTTATCCTCTTCTATTGCAGCCACTTCCTGCTTCATAGGTTTTCCACAAGCGATCGCGTTTCACCAAATTCGCACACTTTATTCTCATATATACTTGGTGATAACACGAGGAAACTGCCAAACTTCGGGAGCATGTTAATCAAGTGATTTTGAGTAAAAAACGTCACGTGATTTTGTGAAGGAATATCGACAGCGATTTCCACATCGCACAATTCCAAACCGACAAGTTTTTGCGGATACATTAAGACGGGTGACGAATTATCTTAACAAACAATATCCAAATCGTTGGATCGACAAAAGAGGACCACATGCATGGTCAGCAAGGTCCCCCGACCGAAACCCACTTTATTACTACCTTTGGGGGTGCGTGAAGGCACTAGTCTATGACCAGAAAAGCAAAGACAGAAACGCACTACTTCAAAGAATTTTGGAAGCTGCAGATTACATTCGAAACAGTCCTGAAACCAATGCAATAATACGCCGTGTGCAATCCTGCATTATCGTCACAATACCCGTACACAAAGACAATACCCGCGTATTCCTCGTTTCAGAGGCAATGCGAAACGGAAGTATTACACAACCACAACACTACAAACAACAAGGAAACAACAATGAAATTAACTAGTCCTTGTTGACCACTTGTAAACATATGACGTTCAACGTGCAGTAGAGCAAATAAATGACGTACAATGTGCAGTAGAGCCAACGTTATCCATTAACGCTTCAAACAGCCGTAACTCCTTAACCGTTCCGAATCGGACCATTGTTCATATGACTTTTTTTTACTCAAAAGCACTTGATTAACACGCTCCCGAAGTTTGGCAGATTCCTCGTGGATCATCCTGTATATAGGTAGTTTGTCCGTACACAGATCCGTGATTATTCATGGTTAATATTGGTTCTCCATATACTCCTATTTTCCAACGTCTTATACGTCTTGATAGCTCTCTTTCCCTTTCAAGTCGGTTATCAGCTGAAACCTTTTCCTGCCTCTTTTTCCATCCAGTTTTCCTTCTAGCACTTGTTTAATCCTGCTCTCTCTCCTCAGGTAATGTCCAATCCAGTTCTTATAGTCTCTAAATTCATTCTCTTCTCCTACTCTTCGTAGTACTACCTCGTTTTTCACCCTATCTGTCCATTTTATCTTCAACATTCTCCTCCATGTCCACATTTCGAAGCTTTCCAATTATTTAATATAATTTTTCCTTAGCGTCCATTCTTCCTGCTCCATTCAAAGCTATAGTCCATACAAAGCATTTTATCAACTTCTTGCGGATAACCTCCTTTATATTTCCCGTTAATAGGAGTTTCTTTCTTCTGAAAGCGGCTTTTGCTTTCGTTATTCTAGTCCTGATTTCATCGGTACATTTTGCTTCTCTCGTTATGATGCTTCCAAGGTATTTATAATCTGAAACTTGTTCTAATCCTTCAACCCTTCAATACTCATATTCAAATTTTCTTCTTCTTTACTTGATATTCGCATGACCTTGATCTTTTCTGTATTTATTTCCATACCGTATTTTCTACCTGTTATCACTAGTTTACTTATTTTCTGGAGTTTCTTTTCCTTTCTTGCTAGAAGTACTTGATCATCCGCGTATTTTACTGTTCCTATAATCCTTCCTCCAATTTTGAAATCTCCCGTGCCTTCTAACGCTTCCTGCATTAACCTCTTTCCATATATGTTGAATAGGATCAGTGATAGACAACAGCCCTGTCTTACTCCTCTACAGATATTTACTCTGCTGGTGTCCACATTCTCCAACCTGACCTTTACAACTTGATTCACGTATAGATTCGTGATCAGTCTACGCCTCTATCCTTTAATATCCTCATCAGCAATACCCAATTTACTCTATCGAAGGCCTTCTGCCAGTCGACGAAAGATACGCAGCAATCTTGGCTGTACTGTATTGCCCTTTCGGAAATGATTCTCAATACAACGATAGCATCTCAGGTTCCTCGTCCTTTTCTGAAGCCGAATTGGTCTTCCCCTAGAATTTCTTCGGCCTTTTTCTCTAGCCTTTTTTAGGAATCCTCGTGATGATCTTCGAAGTGTGTGACCGTAGGCTTATCGTTCTGTAGTTTTTACACTGCATTGCCTTTAGTTTCTTCTTTAGAGGGATCATTGTTACATCTAAGAAATCCTGAGGCCACTCTTCCTAGTTATAAATCTCGTTAATTAATTTCATAATTACTTTTAGTCCTTCCGATCCAATGACTTTAAGTACCTCTGCCGGTATTCCATCGCTGCCTGTAGCTTTTCCTTTCTTTTGTTCCCGTATCGCCTTTTCTACATCGCTTTTCATAATACTTGGTCCCAAGTTGTCTTCTTCAATGCAGTTCTCTTCTTCCAGTTCCATTTGTACCGATCCTGCCTGCTTGTTGTATAGTTCCTTATGTATTCTTCCCATACTTGTGCTACATCCTTTGGTTCTGCTACTATTTTTCCATCTGTATTCATAATTCCTTTCCCACGAATCACTTTAGGCTTCTTATCTTCTAACTCCAGTGCCCTAGCGTACATCATATCGTACCGTCCTAACTTCTCCATCTGTTGTACTATTTCCTCACATTTTTCTTTTAACCAAATTTCCCTAGCTTTATCTGTTACCTTTCTCAACTTATTCTTTATGCGTCTATAATTGGCTCTACTTTCTTCACTGTTAACATTTTTTCATTTTCTTCTCTTCTTTCCAATCTCTTTATTCAAGGTATCTTTGATGCTGGCTTTAATTTCCTCCCATTCTGTATCCTTGGTCTTCGGCTTGTTTTCCAAATTTCTAAGGCGATCTTCCAACTTCGTGCTGAATGCGTCGTTCTTTTATTTCAGTTTTCTAGGTCCCAAGTCTGTCTTTCTCTTCTCGTTTTCCTTATTTGTTTAAGCTTTATAGTTACATCGACTATTAGAAGGATGTGATCTGAATCAATGTCTGCTCCTGGTAATGTCTTAGCATTTTTTTATGCTGTTCCTGAATCTTTGTTTTACTAGGATGTAATCTATTTGGCATCTCATTCTATCTCCTGGGCTTTTCCATGTGTTCAAGCTTCGCTTATGTTTTTTGAACTATTACTAGGTCGTTATTAACACAGAATTCTACCAGTTTTTCTCCTCGGTTTCTTTTCTCAAGTCCGTATTGACCGACAAAATTTTCTTCTTGTCCTTCACCAACTATGATGTTCCAATCTCCCATTATTATGCAGTTTACCTTTCCTCTTCCATCTTCTTCGTAAATCTCATTAATTTGTTCATACATCTCGATTTCTTCTTCTTCCTGAGCGGACTTTGGCATACATAACTGGATTATCATAATGTCCACTGGGACTGCTTTTAGCTTTATTACCATCAACCTATTCTCTATCCATTGCTGACGAAGGACTTCGGCCCGAAAAGCTTTCAAATTTGTGTTGCTTTTCGTGCCTTTCTGTTTTTCTTGTCTTCTGTACCCTCAGCGGCTCATAAATGTCCACTGGGGATCCTCCAACACCTTGTTGCTACCTCTATATATATATATATATATATATATATATATATATATATATATATATATATATATATATATATATATATATATATATATATATATATATATATATATATATATATATATATATATATATATATATATATATATATATATATATATATATATATATATATATATATATATATATATATATATATATATATAAAGTAAAGGTAATAATAAAGGTGGCAACAAGGTGTTGGAGGAAGCCCAGTGGACACTTACCTAGATTGGAGAGTCGCTGGGGCTTCTCCAATCTAGGTGTGTCCACTGGGCTTCCTCCACCACCTTGTTGCCAACTTTATATATATATATATGTATATATATATATATATCGAGGATTTAATCCACACTCATACTTACGCAAACCTCGTAAACCTTTAGACTTATTAACGCAAAAAAAACAAAAGAAATTGGGACTCGAAAGTCTCTAATACTCGCCCTTAATAAAGACAAGTTTCCTTTCTTCCCTCTCGCTCCCTTAAAAACCTCCTCCTCTATCTTCTTCGCATCTCTCTCTCTTTTCCACTCGCATCTGAGATTTCCTTCCCCTTCTCCGCATCCTCAACAACTCCCCTCGTACATCTCATCCCTGCTCGGCTTTCCCCGTCGCTATGACATCTGGAGTTCGTTAGCCCCGTCCAATGAAGGCGGTATGCGGCAGGAGTTGTCTTCTAATTGGACTGCCCTCAGGCGCCCGAAATCATCTCAGAACGGGGTGAAGTGGAGACGAGGAGAGGAGAGGAAAGAAGACGCTGCTGTGGTGAGTGAGACGCGTCTCGCTATATCCTATGCCCTCGTCTCCGTCGATTTTCATCTATCGTCTTTCTCTCAAGTCTTTATATACGTATCGTTCTTATCATCTTATTTTTTTACGCGTCTCCCATTCCGCTGCTGTTTTTTTTTTGTAGTTTACTTATATGTGCGGTTTTTAGCCGTTTCTTTGCCTTTTATATGTTTTCTCCGTTTCCGATACGCGCAATCACTTTTGCGCGACGTCTCGGAGTTGTTAAGTCGGTCCGTCGCGGTCGTTGTTTTGTTGTCGTTATTTTTTTATTTTTACTTATTTATTTGTTTATTCCTCTTTTTTATTTTCGTTAAACTGCCTCTCCGGCGATATAGCGTGGCCGTCGCTTTAACAAAAAAAATATAAAGGTACACGAGCTGATTAGCGGGTAGGGACGTAGGGAGGGAGGTAACACGTTATTTGCATTAACTAATGGCGTCTCCGGCGATATCTTCCTTCGATAGGGTTTTCCTTACGAGGGTGATGCTTCGGCGGGTAGACGTTTCGTTGGCTCGCCTTCTCTTCCTCCTCCTCCTCTTCCTCGTAGGAAGGGCGGGATGCGAAAAACTTTGTTCAATTTCCAATTTTTTTAAATTCGTTTAAGGGAGGATGTGTTTTTTTCCTTTTCTCGTTTAGATCGCTGATGTTTCTTAAAGGGCGATTAGTTTCTTTCTTTAAAAAAACTAATTTTTTCCTATTTTTTTGCTGCCGTCCGATTAGTCCAATCAAGGGAAAGTGTATATGGACAAAAATCTTGGTTATTTTCCGAATGCTTAACAATCTAAATAGATTATATAAGTAACTTTTTAATGGATTTTTAGGCACGAATTACCCATCCCAGTGCCGTAATTTATGGCGAATGTGGCATTTGCCATAGTCGCCGCTTGCAAAAGGCGCCAAACGTTTCCGAAAAATGCGCCAAAAGTTCATTTTCCCATAAATATTATTTTAATACTCTAACGTTAATTTATATGCAATAAAAACGCTATTGTGCTTTTTTAAAACGCAGAAAATATTACATCCTACATAACGAAGGTGTTTCCCAAAATTTTGACCTAGGCGTCATATCGCCGAAGTACGTCTCTGACCATCCTCGGCGATGATTCATCGGTCATCACGAATTTGAATTGAAAATGTTTAGGTGAAAAATGCGTTTCAATTTTTTTTAAGTTGCTTTATAACTCGATAACATTTGGAACGTTAATTATGAAGCGAGCTCGAAAATTTATTATTCGACTTTTCATTTTTCGAACTGTCTATCTTTCGGCAGATATGGATGTTCTGGAATTCCCCTAGCGATTTGGACCTCGTCGCCTAATCAGGCTGGCTAACTTGTAGGAGTGAGATAATAATCTTATTCCAAGATATTTATCGCGACTCGGGTTTAAATTTTTTAAAATCTTCCGATCGAATCTTCAACGGAGTTTTGACGTGATGCGTTTATTCGTTAATGAGTAAAGGACGTATGATATCCAGGGATGGACGAACTCAAGCGCCCGGTCGCCATTGGCGACAGAAAACTGCCCAGGGGCGACTTTATTTGTAGCGATCTTTTCGCTTATGTGTTCACCTTGTCTGTCTGTCTGTCCATCCGTCCGTCCGACTGACAATGCAGGGGTAATTTTGTCCTAATATTGCCTCTTAAGAAAAGCACGTAAACCAATGATGAGGTTTATATACATATACTTGAACTGTCGTGAAGTTTAGAAATTGTAGTTTCTTATTTTTGAAGGCGGAATTCAAATCCCGGTAGCTTTAGCGTACATTTTTAGTTTTTATCGGAAAAAAGTGAGAGTTTTTCTGAGTCTCAATAATCAACTACCATGGCAATGAACTCAATGCTTTTATATTTGTGTAAGCTTTTAACGGGAATCAGAGGGCTATATTATAGTGGCATTCATATTAAACGACGACCAATGGAAGAAATTTATTTTTTGTAAAAATATCGACTTATAATATCTGCTTTCGCAGTACTTTCCTAACTTGTTCTGTTATTGTTTTAGCAATACAGTATATTTGCTAATTTGGCAGTATTTTCTACGTCGCATATATTGTGTGCATGTGACGCACACACACACACGTGTGTGTGTGTATATATATATATATGCAATTTTTTCCCCTAAATAGTGTCGCATTTAAATCTAACCTGGCTCCTAGATTTGGACCATATTTGTCCAGGCCTGATGATATAGTCGATAAAGGAGAAAACTTTAGTCAGTTTTTGAAAAAAACATATTCCTGCGAACTTCCAAGGCATCTAAGGAAGTTATTATTCTCGCATTTTCTTTGTGAACCGCAAAGGATACGCATCTAATTAAAATGACCGGATGCTTAATAGAACGAGTGTTGGCTTTCTTTAAAAAACTGCGATTTCAGCGGTTTTCGATATCCGATTTATCGAAGGCCTCATTATTCTTCGCTTCGAATCGCGGCGGGACTTTTTTGGGATCGAAATTTCGATCTCTTAGATGGAGAGGGGGAGGTTATTTTCTGCCATTCGGACGGGACGGTAGGTTTGAGCCTCAAAAAAATAAAAAAAGATAAAAAAAATAGAAACGGATTTTTCAAACTCGGAATTTCGTATAACTAACTACACGACGGCGTCGCGGCGGGAAAATTCTGACATTGACAAACTTCCATTTCGTGCGCGCCTCCTTAAAATTCCATAAAATGTTTCGTTTCGTATCCCCCTCTCCAACATCTTGTCAGTTCTCAGAGAGAGAGAGAAAGAGAGAAACACACACTCGGTAACAAGTAGCGAAAGAACTTGCGCACTGTCGAATTGAAGGAAGGAGACTCATTTTCTCAGAAGGGGACGTAAAACATTTCAGTCTATTGTGTGTGTGTGTGTGTGTGTTTGTGTGTGGTGAGCTCTGCGTGCGTGGCTGGTTAAGGAAAGGGGGGAAGAACGGCGAGGCGCAGGACGAGGACGGCTTTATATGGAGCGGTTTTCTCAAGAATCGCCGATGGATTCCGGGAATGGGGGAGTTGCGATAGGAACAGAGAGAGAAAGAGTGAGGGATAGTGTGTGTGTGTGTGTGTGAAAGACGTCGGAAAGGTAGTGTCTTTGTCTTTTTATGCCTCCTTACTTGACCATTTCGAAGCTAGCGAAGAGGAGACATGAAGCGAGAAATTTTGGCAGAGGTTTTTTTGAGCACTTCTTGTCACCGAATCGTCTGCACGTGAGAGTTTAATACCTCGAATATCCCTTTTCATATTTCGAGAAAACATCTGGCGGTTAATTTAAGGTCTGGTGCTGTTGGCGAGGAAGAAGAGGGAGGGAAAGGAGTTTTCTAATTAATTCAATTTACACACACTTCTTTGGTCGTCTTAAAAAAAAATATTCTTTATCTGATGGCCGAGGTCGCTGGTAAGAGGATTGCGCCAAGGCGCGTTTCCCTTCGGTTTGTTTTTGTTTTTCTGGTAATTATTTATCAGCGATGGAAGAAAATCCAGTTTCGACTTGTCTCGAAAAGTTTCTCCATATTTTGCGCAGTCCGTTCTCACTGATTATTGTGTCAGTCATTGTTTTTTGTGTTCGTTAGCTTAATTGATTTTGGTCTCTTCGGAGACTTTTTTTTTAGAGAGAAAAGCGCTTTCTGTTAATTTCGATTTTTACCGAAATGATGTTTCATACAGTTCCGAGTTTTTTGTTAAATGTAAGTTATCCTTAAAAATTTATTTATTTGTCAGTAGTTCATAGACTTCGTTTCACGTTACTTAGCAATGAGATAATTAACGGAAAAATTAGGATAGAATACTTCCTCATCGAACTCATGACCCTTCTGTTTGGATGCTAAACATTTCACCTCGTCAAAATCATTCGTATGTTTATTTTCTAGATTTAATTCCGTAAATGTAGTTCGGGATTCCCCACTTTGACGATGTAGTGTCTAGATTTAGAGCCTTCATCAAGAGAGAGACAGGGCAAGGCTTGGGAAATGTGGAAACGTGAAAAAATCTACTATGACCGGGAATTGAACCCGGGTCTTCCACCTGCCGGGCAGATATTCTACCACTGAACTACTGTAGAAAGGCTTGTCAAGATCTTCATCTCTGTAATTATTTCTGTTTTCGTGGAGGAAGTCTGCCGGTTTGCCTCCTGTCTCGTAAAATTTGAGCCTTGTTTTTTCACGGCGGAATGCACTTCCTGGTGCCAAATTTCTTTCACTAACATCCTCATTGGGTCCTAAAATTATGATACTTCTCTTACGGCCGCTTATCATCGGGTTTCTTATCGTCTTCGTTACCTAATGAGAATTTGCTTTCGTACTAAGATAATTTATCCTCCGTGAAAGGCTGTACTCTTTATTATTTCCTTAAATTAGGGGCGAGGAGAAACCGCTCTACTTGATTCTTTTGTAGATTTACTAAATTTCGAAAGCTGTCTGACGTAAAAGATCACTGACAGGTTTGTGGTCGATAACATTATTTTCATCTGCTTTTGTCTAACCATTCTTATCGAGTAGGTCCAGATTTTTGTCTTTGTCAATAACGGATGATTTCATGTAAGTGGTGTTTTAGCATATTGGAGCGCCTAACGGCCGAACCATAAGGATTAAAGTTTATTTTATTTGATATTTATTTTTAAATAGATCATAAAAAGCAGTTATACAACGACCACAACCATGATAACAGATACGTGCCCTCGGCAGGATTCGAACTTGCGACCCTAGTATTGGCAAATTGACACGCTAACAACCCCTCTACCAAGACTGTCTTTAAAAAAAGGTTACCATAGAAACTCGATCACGAGTAATGGCTTGCGATTACAGTAGGTCTCTGAATATCGTTTACTGCCACACACCACTCTTGACGTACTGAATAGGATCGTGATCAGACCTGGATAATCCACTGGGCACAATGGCCACAGACATGAAAATCCGTCACTGGAGAGACAAAGTATTATGGACAAAATATCATAAAGTATCATAATCGTATATTATTTATTTCTATGATTATATTATGGGCCTACAAAGATGGGACCTATACATTGTATACAATTCTCTTGGAGGCCTACGATTATGAGTGTGCCCAGGGTCTACAAAGACTTGAATCCGGACTTGATCGTGATCCATTATTACATCGAATCATTCCATCGGATTACGCACTGTCGTAATTGTACCATCTCTCACCAACCCTTGACGGATTTCTGTGCAAAAAAACGCTAATCTGCCGAAATGTTTTCACCAGAAGCATTACACAGAGCGAAGAGGATTGGGAAACCTTTTTCGTGGTACATATCAGTTTATCCGTTTTTTCTCTCTTCTTCCTTCTCCAAGTATCCTAGTATAATCTTTCTCGCGGCACGCAATTGGGGTCGAGTAATACCGAGATTCGAACCCACGATGCCTTAAGCGGAAAGCCGGAATTCCCGACCGCACCTCACCTTACACCACCGCGACCCTTCCAAGGCCTCTTTCCCTCTTTTGCTGCGGTCATTGTAATTAAACTCGCGCACTGGATACGATCGTTGCTTAAAAGTTGAGCGCATCCGAATCCGGGAAGACGAACTGGTGAAGCCTCCAAAAAACGTTAATCGAATGGTCGTTTTTTCGAGCGTACGAATGGTGTAGCGCTTGCGTTAATCGTTTTAACTTTCGAAACGAAGGAACAGTTGACTGTTACTATCCGATTGGTCATAGAATTAGTGTTTGTTATGTTTTCATTAGGATAATGACATGTTTTAATGGAAGAATGCAGCGGATTTGTTTTTTTTTGAGAAAGAAAGTTATCTGACGCGGTAAAACATCAAAGTACGGAGGTTCCGCGAAGAGTTTTCGACATCTTGAGCGTGCTGTATTTTTTCCGTTTCCCTTTAATATTCATGCAGCAGGGAGAGTACGTTAACCGCAATTAGGAAATTCTATAATCTATAGTATTTTAAACTTTTTCCTCCAGTGTTGGTGATGTCAGATCTGTTCTAAAAAGTTCGACGAATTTTGCCTAACGGAAAATTCGAGCAGAGGATTGGACTAAACGAAATTAGTCATCGTCTTCTTAGGAAAATAATTTGATATAGTTTTCTCTATGTGTAGGCGATCAAATCCTCTTTTTTGTACAAACCATCTGCCGAACAGTGTTTTTAGTAAGGAAAAACCATTTCCGACACTTCATCGAAAAAAAAATGATAAAATACGGCTCGCGTGCGTAACGAGTTGTGTTTTCTTAGTCTCTCCTTCTTCCTTCTGGCCGTAATTGGCCCTAAGGGAGCAAAAACAAATGTATTATACCCGCTTACTCGCTAATGGTGGCCTATTTAGCGTTTTAGGATAACTTTCTCGTCGCGTAGAGGCTCTCTTCCCTACCATCTCACTTTATTAGTATTTCTTTTTTCTCCCTCCCTATAGATCGTAATATACGAGACCTTCCCCGTTTTTCCTTTTGCACTCCCCCTTCCCTTTCCCTCCTTTAAAGGGGTCGTAAACTTCGCGGCGTCGCTTTTTCTGGAAGCGTTTGCTCGCATTGCGAGAATGGGACGAGGCAATTTCTTATCTCGTCGCGCCCCTTCTTACGCTCGAGTTTAGCTGCTCAAAAGCCGGTGACCAAGTAGGGAAACTTGCAATCTCGTTATATTTCCGATATATGTGCCTCTTCATACCCGATGCGTAATAGGGAGGAGGGGCAACAATGTACGCGTCGGAAAATGCCCCCGAGCGAAGCCGTTTCTTAGACACCTATAGCATTGCAACAACGAAAACGGAACGCGTTTCGTGTTTTTATTTTTATTTTAAACCTGCCAGTTTGATTTGTGTCTGTTTGAACTTGGAGCCGTTTCGTGCGCGTATTTATCCGAGTTCGAATACATTTTTGTCGAAGGGAAGGAAAATGCATCGACGTGGTGGTCTCTTCTTCTTGATTTACTTTTGCTTTCCGTAAAGATATATATATATATATATATAATCCTTTCTGATTCTCTATGTATCTCCCTCTCTTTACTTCTCTCTCTCTCTCTCTCCCTTGGATTCTATCGTAGGCGACATTGGAGTTTTTAATTTGACGATGCAAGTTTCCGGTTTCACGGTCGTTTATTCTCGTGTACTTTTCTTGCGGGCGTTTTCCTACTTTGCATTCCTGTGTGCGTTGGTTCGTTCCTCTTTTATTTTTTTCTTCGTCGCATTTCCCTGTTAGGAAAGGCGCTTTTTTTTTCAAACTTTCTGCATCCCGGATTGGCGAACATTTTTAACAACGGACGTTCGCGGAAACTTATAAGTGATAATAATAATCGCTTTGTGCGCCCGCGCAGAAATCGAACCCATCGAATCCGTTTTTTTTCTAAATGATGAAAAGCCTAATTTTTTCGAAAAATGTTCCGGGAGAAATGTTCTCAAGGTTTTCGACACTCTTGATGTCACAGACTTCGCCTTCGCGTACGTGTTCTGGCCATCTCTGTTCTATGGATTGAGTGCGTGTATATAAACTCTTACTCTCTTCTCTCTCTCTCTCTCTATATATATATATATATATATATTCATCCGTCTTTTTACCACAAGTCGGTAAAGAGATGGGGAGTTGGGAGGCATTGCATCAAAATATTCCATTTCCTTCTAGATGTGTCCTCCTCCTCTCTCGTTTTTATTGTGACGTGGATATTGGTCCATCTCCGCTGCTTCAAAATTCATGATGTTTACTGGGTAGTCCATTTTCCCCTCTCGTTTCTCGATGTGTTTTTTCCTCGGATTTATTCTTCACTCACTCCCCTTTCCTTTGCCTGCGTCCACTGTCCTTCCACAATCAACGAGAGTTTTTGTTATCGGATGTTTGAGATGGAGGGAAGAGAGGATTCCCCTCACAGATACCATTTAGGTTAGGAGATGGAGGGTGGCGACGGCGTTATTTTGTCCTCATATTTCCTTCACGATAATAAAAAAATGTTCGGGAGTGTTGTGGCTCGTTTGTTCGGAAAACTTATACATTTCAAATCTTATGTATTTTCGTGATTGGTGGAACACCTGTCATTTTATGCCGAAGAGAAACGTCGTAAAATACAAGTGCATACTTTAAACGCACGTTTCTTATACACGTTATCGTAACAATAAAATCCATTCTCATTTTGTAGTTCAGTGAGTTATGATTTATAGGAATTAATGCGAATCACTCGATAAAGGCAGGTTCGATTTTAGTGAATCTTTTGCCGGTTTTTAAACAAATTACCTCCCATAATAAGGGGATGGGTTCGATTCCAGAAGTATCCTTCCTCTTTTTTATTAACACCTGAATCACTATTGGATTTTTTCGTTTAAATTTTAGAAATATTTAAATTAAGATGCGAGATCTGGACCTGAACTTGTTGGCGTTAAAATGAACGAAATTTATTTTTCCAGCCAATAAAACTTGAATGTTCAGATTCATCTTAAAATTATTGTTACTTCACGCATTGTTGCTTTTAATTATGACCGTAAGTAATCGAAATGAGTCAGCAGCGATAAGACCGATCTGAATCAGCTGTAACTAACTATAACAGCACAGATTTGACTTTCCTTGGTGGATGTGGATACATACGATTATAAGATATTTTCATCTGCATTTTAAGAAGCCCTATATAAATTGACGTGTAGTAAGCAATTATATTTTATCCTTAAATGAATTATTCCTCCTTTCGTCAGGAAACCAATGTTTTACGACATTACTCTGAATATAATTTAAATATATTATTAAAATAGTTTATATTAGAGAGTCATAGTAGGTGTAAGTTAATAAGTAAGGGCGTCATTACTGTAAGTATTGTACAATAAAATATATACTTTACTCATGGTTTTGCTTATTTTAATCACCAACTTTAGACATCATTCATTCATTTATGACGTACAATACATACAAAATTGCCAAATTAAATCCGATTTGAAGTTTGTACCCCGTATTAATATGTTTTCCTTCTTTTCTTTGCAGGTATGTACCAGTGAACCTTTACACCTGATGTAGTCATTTAACATCCTTTGGATCAAGTAGGTGCATAAAAATATTAATGAGCCGAAAGTGTTCGATCGGCGATACTTTTCGTCATAAATCTTATGTAAAACATTTTCGGTATAGTGAAGAGGTATAAAAATCGTTATTCTGTTAGTTAGTTAGTCTGTGGACTCTGTAAAAGACAAATCCAAAACATTGGCGATGGCTTAATTTATTCGCGACATAATGTCCCGCGATACGCATACGAAGTGTGGTTTTTAGATTTTTTTTGCAAATATCCACATTTACTTAATAAAGACTCTTCTTCACCTGTTAAAGAATATAATAAATATCTCGGAAAGTTTCGTTTCGTCCTCCAGTAGTCCACTCTTCTTCGCTAGGATTTTATAACTTAAAATTATTCGGCGTCCACGAACAGCTCTCGCGTGTGTATATTGTCGTGTCCACCTGCGTGCGTGTGTGCCCGGCGAGCGAGACGTAAGTCCTTTTGAACTGGTTTGGTTTACGAGACATTCAAGCGCCTCCCTTCGATTCGCCGCGGAACGGCGTACCCGATGACCCGTGCCATCGCACGCCACCGACGCAATCACGTTCTGCGACCGCGCGTTTGCGCGAGGAAACGCAAGAGGATGTTATTTTTTTTTTTTGCGCGCCTCTTCTCGATCCGCCTCAATGAAACGGGAGATTTTTCTTAACGAATTATGTGTCTCGAGTCGGTTTATTTCATTTATTTTTTTGCTCGCAGAAATGGTCATTGATGTTGGACAATCAGGGCATGTCTCCTGTGTAACAGTTGAGAGAGAGAGAGAGAAGTGACGGAGGAAATAAGAACAAGTTGCCAACGAGTAGTTTGGTCGATTTAGGATAAAAACCCTCGACTGCTTCCATCCAATTCGTTTGATTCTGCATTCGAGAAAGCAAACTTCGACGAAATGTGTGAAAGCAAACTATATATTAGAATTTTCAGTGGATTTTGTGTTACATCACAAGTCGTGAATACCTGTGTACACTTACTTCAATCCGCGAACTACACAAATTAGAAAAAAAATCGCATTAAGATTTTTATTGCTTCGTTCGACGCCTTAATTTTTAAAGACGACTCACCGTAATGTTAAAACATTTTTTAGCTAGTTATTTCTTTATAAAAGCATAATTCATAGGTTGTGGTGAAACTCTGAGGAATTAATCCTTAACAAAAAAAGACAGAAAAGTGACGCTAAAATTTCACTTTAATTGACAGAAACACGAGACGACCGAGGGATCATCCTACTCGTGATTCAAGGTTAAACATAAATCCTGAATTTTCGTTAATTAGAGTGGATTTTTCTGTTTTTTGTCACTACCAAAACCATTTACGACCTTTATAGCAAACTTATCGCCGATCGATTAAAAAAAAAAACATTTCCGTGGACACACTAGTTTGTAAATCGGCGTTCCAACACGAGTTACTCTTTTTTTTTTAAAGCGACTTCTCTCATCTGACTTGATAGGGATTAAGCCTTCCACTCCAACTTCCCTCGTGAGACGCCCGGAAAAGATCTTTAACTTCTCGAACCGCATACCAAAAACCCCTTCGACCTAATCAGGCCCACGAGGAGACTTTTTCCCCGACTGTAGGAAGAGGGAAGGAAACAGAGAGGACGGGAATAAGGGAGGATGTGCATCTGACATCTCGGATTTCAAATCGTCCGTCTTCGGCGGGAAAAGGTCCCTAATATGGCGACCAGTGGTGCCGGTGCGTGTGCTTGCGGTAATTTCCGAAAGAGAGTCCAGAAGAGGAGATGGAAAGAGGAAGAGAGAGAAAGGATGCTGAGAGAAAGAGGAGAGTATACATAGTATATAGATGGAATGAGACACATGGAGTTAGAGGAAGTGGAGAAGGAAAAGATAGACTGAAATGAAGAGAGAGATAAAAAGTAAAGAGGGAGAGAGAGAGAGCGGGGGGGAGAGAGAGGGAGAGGGGGAGAGAGACGGAGAGGGAGAGAGAGGGGGAGGGAGAGAGAGGGGGAGAGAGAGAGAGAGGGAGAGAGAGAGCGGGGGGGAGAGAGAGGGAGAGGGGGAGAGAGACGGAGAGGGAGAGAGGGGGGAGAGAGAGAGAGGGAGAGAGAGGGGGAGGGTAGGGAGAGGGGAGGGGGAGGGAGAGAGAGGAGAAAAAACAGGGGGAGAGAGAGAGATTAGTAGAGAATGAGAATGGGAGAGGTGGGACATGGATCAGATGACAGGTGGAGAGTGCATAGGAAGATAGAAACAGGAAGAAATAAAGACAAAAGGAGATGTAGACAGAAGAAAGGAATATAAAAATAAGACAGAATGGATAAAGATATGAGAGAAATAGAACGTAAGTGAAAGGGATAGAGAAATGAAGGGTGTGTGTGTGCGCGTGTACCCAGACCCTCTCCTCCTCCGTCTCCCCTTAGCACACCCATTCCTTCCCACCCACACTCCCTTACTTCCTCTCCCGAAAGCGAGGGAGAGAGAGAGAATCAGTCCGTCCGGCGCATTAAAAGCTTAAGGAGAAGGGACATAAAAGGGAGTGTTAGTGAGGTAACGAAGGGTTTAAAAAAAAAAGATGAGAGAGAGAGATGAGAGGGAGTGAGGTTCCCCGGGTAGGAAAGACGCAGAAAGGATTGAGTGTCGCTGTGGGGAAGGACTAGGAGAGAGAGAAAGAGGAAAGAAGAGAGACGAGCGAGAGAGACATACAGGGAGGGAAGTAATGAAGGAAGGAAGGAAAGGGGAGAGAGTGCGTCGTACGGACAGCCATGGTGACGACTCGCCCGCCGCAGGGGAAGTTGCCAGCGAGCGCGAAGTGCAGGCCCGAAAGAGAACGAGAGAAAGAGGAAAGAGGGAAGTCGAAAGAAAACAGGATTACGGAGATACATAGAGAGAGGGAAAAGAGGAAGAAAGAGAGAGACAGAAAGAATAAGCGAAAAAGGAAGAACAAATGAAAAACAGGCTTGAAAGTGGCCGTTCCGGGCTGGTTGTCGTGAAAACTGGTCTGTCTCAAACCCCCTCTCCTCTCCCGTTCCTCCCCTTCTTGCTTTCTTTCTTCCTCTCCTCCTTCCCACCCTCTTCTCCCTTCCTCCTCCCACCCTACTCCCTACTCCTTCCCCCTCACTCCCTTGAAAACCTTCTCCCCGTGTCCCTCACCTTTTCCGGGGTTAATTAGGAAAAAGGGAGACAGGAGAAGTCTGTGGGAGGGGAGGAGGGAAGGAAAGAGGTGGGAGAGTTGGAATAGGTGCTGCGTGTGTGTGTGTGATGGAGGGTGAGGAGGTGGAGGACGCGCCCTCTTGAGTGGGTGGGGTGCATGTGTATGTATATGCTGGGTTGGACTGTGAGGAGAAGTTACGAGGAGGGTGGGGGTGTCGGTGGCTTCTTTTTTTTATTTAAGTCTTTGGCAGCGGTGTTCCACGCATTTTTTCTCTTGTGGTGGGAGAAGAAGAAAGAATGTCCCTTGTTGCCTGTGTGTTTGTTAGAATGTGTGATCGCCGGACGGTAAAAAAAAAGTTTTTTTTAAACGAGGTGTGGGGATAACACCGATAAACAGATGATGAAACTGCTTAGACGAAACATTTGGGTCGGAAATTTGGAAATTGTCTAATTGTCGATTGAAGAGGGAGAGAGAAAGAGGGATGCGGGAAAATGCCGTGTGTTTCGCTTGCGTTTCGCCTCTTTTGGTGCCAGTAATTATATCTTTCCTCCACGCAGAGTAATAATCAGTGATTCACTTCTCATTGTCGTTGTGTTGGATTTGCGCCTAAATGTTTTCTTTTGTTATTCGAAATGTGGTATTTCCCTGTGGTATGGGTTTAATTTATCTTGATTTAATTCCATCTGTAACTAGAAATCTGACGGTTGAGAGAAGGGTCATGATTTTTTTTTACTCTTAAGGGCCACACGAGGCTCCTTATACCACTGTGCGGGCCACGTATGACCTGTCAAATGACTGATTGGATCATGTGTAAATTTCAAAGAGTTGGTTATGAGATTTTATTTTATGGTGTGTTGTTTGTCTATGTGCAATGCATATTGCATGCAAGTATTCGAAAAATATAGCTTAGATTTAATAAATGATATCTAATCGAAAATATGGGAATGCGCATGTATCCAAGAAATTGGTGAGGTAAGACGGAGACCGTAATTTGGGGGACCCCCGTTTTAAGGGGCCTAGGTATTCTTTTCATTTAGAAGAGTAAATAGCGGATAATTAGTTTGTCTCTTTCCGCAAAATTAAAATTCCTCGTAGACATTCGGAGATCAACAAAAAAAATTGACTCTTTATCAGTAGAAAAAAATCACCTCCGACGCCATTCCAGTTCCATTTATTATCTCCTTTCGTCTTTTTTTCCGAGGCCTTAGCTTTTATTCGCGGTTAACGGAAACGGCGACTCGTCGTCGCGAAAGGCGCTCATTAACAAAGGCAAATAATGGATCTTTCGACGGATTCCGAATCCTTTTTGGGCGTCAACTCATTAAATGTCGTGGTGGGAGGATTTTTGGAGAACGGAGGATCGCGAAACGCTATCCTTGTTGCCATGGCGCGGAAGGGAGAGAGAGAGAGAGAGAGAGAGAGAGAGAGAGAGAGAGAGAGAGAGAGAGAGAGAGAGAGAGAGAGAGAGAGAGAGAGAGAGAGAGAGACCCAAGAAGGCGTAACGGTTGTGACAGTGAAAGGGGAACGAGAGAGGGCAAGTTGCGGAACAATTTGCACTTGTCTGGGCGGTGCGGTGCGGGGGTGGAGGGTAAGGGGCGAGGAGGGCAAGGAACAGGAGATGGAGGAGAGCTTGGAGAGGAAAGTAGGCGTAGGGAAAGAGGAGGGTTTTTTTTAATCGACAGGTGGGGTATGTAGCGGCGAAGAGAGGGGAGGAGAAAAAGGAATAGACTTGGGAAGAAGGACGCGAAGAGAAGTCGGTCGGTCATCCGCGGCTTCGCTTATTGAATTAAGTGCCGGGATTCGGGCCGAACAAAACCCACGTTTCCTCTCGAGGCGATACTTTTTTATTATTTCAATTTCTAACAAAATGGGTTGAGAGAGAGAGAGAGAGAGGTGTTACAAGCGGATGCAAAATTAATGAATTCCCTATTAACTCGGCTCAGCCGCCGTGCAATTATATTTCCAATTTGCATGTAATTCGGCAAAAGTGTTTCTTATTTTTTCGCCTTTCATTTTTTAAAAAGCGACCTAATCCAATAGTTAGTTTTTCGCGAGATGAGTTAAATATATCTCGCATTCGGTCGTTCATCAAGGAACCAAGGGTGATTTTTTAATAATTCTGAATGTAAGTAATTGGAAAATTCTCTTGTATCGATCGATATGAAAAATATACGCCGCAGATTCCGCGATAAATGATCGCTTCTCCTCCACGCGTGGTAGATGTTAAAAATGGCAAAAAAAAGATTTATTCTTTATTATCGATCCTATAGTTAAATTTCAGTAAAATGTAACAGTAGCGGACCGAGGTGTTGTTACACCCGGGGCGAGAATAAATTTCAGCGCTCACTTCTAATAACTTTAAGAAGATATTTTAAAGCACACGCTAATTAATTTATTTTCCGTACATAGCTTAGGAAAAATCGTCTCCAAGATTTTGTCACCCTGGGAAACCGCCCCGCTCTCCGGCACTTAGGCCCTGGGAATAGTGCTTCGCTAAATAACTGGTCAAGGAAACAAGGAGGAGCTTCTTAATTACGCCCTTTGTTTAGATTAGAGAAAGTTTTATTTTTACGTGCCTTTTCCCCGACTCGCCGCTTGATCCCGACGAATTTTCACTTCTTTTTTCATGCCACGCTCAACCCTCCCAGAAAATGTACTCAATTATAAAAGCTTTGTATTCCTGCTCGAAAAAAGTAATGTGGGGGGTTACGATGGATTATTAGGACCAACTTTGGGAGGGGATAATTGTTTTTAATAAGGAATAATAATCGGGGCTAGCATTAACTTCGCAATTTCGAAATTTATTGACCGAAAACCAATTACTATTTGACTTGCAAAATAGGGCGAAAAAAATTTTTGTCGCCCTCCAAAATGGAAATTTTTATGCATCGGCGATTATTATAACTTCATTGTACATCTAAGGTGGACAGCGTGAAATTTCAAGCCTCTCGTCTCGGTTCGCGAAAAAAAATTTTTTTTATCGGCCGCGAGAAAAACAACCAACTACCTAGCCGGGGAATTTTTCGGTATCACCGCTGTCGCAGTTGCCTTTACGGCGAGGGACGGCCATTCGAAGTCTCTTTCGTGCCAGATATTATCTGGACAGATGTTCTTTTGATATCATCTGGATCTAAACGACCAACCGGAGAGAGGTAGGCAAGACCTACACTAGGAGATCTGGACTTGTTGTCTTCGTGGAACGCCTCCGTCAGTTCTCTCTCTCTCTCTCTGGACTTATCTCGAGAGAATCCTTTCCTGCATTTGGCTGCAATCTCCTCTCTTTCTCTCTCTCTGCGGTTTCTCAAAAAATCGATGAACACCAATACCAAAACATAAACGTGCGCTCGTCTTTCCTTTCTCTTACGGAATAGGAAGGATCGCATCAAAGGGCTATTTCTAGCTTGGAATGAGAGTCGAATCAGAGGCAGCGAAAGAGGCTATATATCTAAGAAAAAAATAAGTTTTAGGAAATTTAATAAAAACGATGGTAATAAATGTTTGGTCAATGCCTAGCTCACGCGAGGTTGGAGTTTTAAATGTTTTTTTCTTTTTGCGATTGTGTTCAGGAATTTGTAAAGAGATTTCGCGTGCCTAGATACACGTCATGTCTACGATATGACATTCGATTCTCCTTTAGATCTACTCTGCGAGAGTTTCTGAGAATCTACACGAGTTTTCCACGCGTACGCGAAAATCAACGTAATACGCTCTGCGTTCCATCGTCTTCTATTAATGGGTTTTCAATCTCCCTTCGTCGTGGTTGGAGTGATGGTATTGAGCGGCATATAGATGAATCGACGCAGGCGTTACCAATACGTGCCTTCGGAACGTACTTCTCGCTCCTATACTTATTGTGAGTCGCAGTATCGATCGAATGTCGTCACTGTACGTCGAGTCTGATTTAATTTGGCAGTATTTTGCGTAAGGCATGCAATTTCGGTCTCAAAAATATTTTGGTTGAATCGTTACCTTTACAGTACGGAGGATGGTGCGCGCTTTGGATATTTATTATTATTTGTTGATTTTTTTGGCTTCAAGGGTTGAACTTAAGCCTCGCCTTGTTTTTAGAAGACAGCACCGTGTACATTTAGGTGCGTTGCAACGCGTTGGAGGGAATGAAAACGGAATTGTTTTATCGGTGTGTTTCTCGTAACCGTATGATATTTTAGACACATTAACGACTCAAAATTTTCCTTTTTTTTTTACAGTGTTAAATTTGGATCAGTGCGGATCTCGTTTTTGACTCTATTTTGTATCCGCTCAGCCTGATCGATTCTTATACTCGCGTCATACTTCCGAGCTCAAGCATTTTTATCGATAGTAAGCTCAAAAGATTTGTCGAAGTGAATGTCACAATTCTGTCGATATTTTCTCCTCAAACCTAGGCAGTATCCCAGACTGTCCTATCTTATAACACCACAAAAATTTTTAAAAGTTTCAATCCTCGCCTAAGTGTTTCTTAATATTTCTAAGGCGTCCTTTTTAATCTTCACCCACCTTTTTTTTCTTCTAGATTTCCTCGTTTTTTTTCGCACGAACGCTTCATCTTGTCCTCTCCCCATTTCCGTCGCACCTTATCCTTTAGGATGCGTCGATCGTCTCCATGACGATAATCTATGGCTCACATCAATCGGTCGCCACAATCACCATCACGAGATGGAAATTTTTTAAATGGAAATGGAGTGTCCCTCCTCCCCCCTTCTTTTCCTCCTTTCTCGATCGAATTTTTTTCAGCACTCCTCGCCACCTCTGATGGATGAAAAATAAAAATTCTCACGCGAATGTATTCGGGTGTGTGTGTGTGTGTGTGTGTGTGTATGTGTGAGTGTGCGAAGTATGGATTCGCTGCATCGCACCACCAGAGTGAGTGAGTGAGTGTCTCTGATACATCGATCGGGACTCTGCCCAGCCGTCACGGTTCGAGACGCAGAGTTGGCTTCCGATATATAGACTACCACCATCAGGGCGAGGGGAAGAAAAGGGTTGAGGGTGGGAGGAGAAGGGGAGATGATGAAAATGGAAATGTGAGGATGGGACCAGGAGTCGAATGCGAGAGGTGGCAGAATTTATGAAAAAAAAAATATCGCTCCAAAAAATGCAGAGGATACGTTTTTTTCTCCCCCTTCGAAACCGTATGTTTTTGGGCGATCGAGGATTGGAATGGTCTAGCTTGAGGTGCAGCGGAATACGCATTGTTGATGGTGGCTGATCGCAGTACATATTAAATGGAATCATGCGTTACAACCTCAGTTGTCACGCGTTTTTTAAAAAAATATTTACTGCCATTATCATAAAAGGTTGGAAATGATAAATTTTGAGATTTTACCTGTGTCGAAGAGTGACTGGGAATTAACATGCTTTAATAAGTGTGTAGGTAAAATAGCGTCCTGCAAAATTAGATTGCTGTAGAGAGTTATTCTTGTTGGGGCAGAGCTCCGACTCGAATTCTGGACATTCAGGACTTTTTATTTTAAAATTTGAAGATGAAAATGCTACACCTTCGATGTTGACTAATCAAGATGTTTTGATCAGACAAAGCTCCTATCCATAAAAGTGTCATCTGATAGTATTATGCGTTCTTCACCGATGGAGTGTATACGCACGTTCATTTTTATTTTTTTTGAGAATACACCTTTTCGATGTTAAAGAAGCGGTCCCTACAGTTAAGGTAGTTGAATGATGTTAGATATATTAATTGTATAGTAATATATTTATGAATCGAAAGAATGATAAATTCGAATATACCACTTGGTTTCGTCGATTTTCTACGCGGTAAATCACGAAAAGTTTATTATGCCAAGAAATTAGTAAACCCGCGAATGAGGACCTGTTAGGTCATAGCGAACGCGTTAGCTTCGAATTCTTCCCAACAACCAAATTCCTTCGTCGCTCCTAGATCACCAGCGCAGAGATGAAGAAAAACGATAAATTTCCGAAATGTTTTCCCCTCTCTCATTTCGCCGAACCGAAAAGCGATCCGAAGAGCGGCCGAGGTAAAATACTTATTAAAAGGGGGGAAAGAGTTAAAAAGCGAGGCGGGCGCGGGAATATCTTTCCACCCTCTCCCTTACCCCCCGTTACAACCTCCCCCGCTCATCCCACTCCGTTCTTCTTAAGAGCCCGTCCATGCGTGACCGGGACGATTGGCGGAAAGGAAAAGAGGGGGTGGGGTGAGGTGGTTCGGATGCGAAGAAGAGGGGGCGGAGGGAAAAGAAGGGAGGCTTTGTGGGGTGGGGGTGAGTCGGAGGAAAAGCACTTGTCTGGACGACCGGAGCGAGAGGCGGTAGTAATGAGCAAAGTGCCGGTAAGCGCTGTATATGCCGTTTCTGATGAGAGTGTTTTCTTCTCTCCAGCTCTTCTCCCTTTCTCTCTCTCGCAATATCTCGCTCCAAGGTCCGGATAGAAAGAGAGGGTGGCTGGTGAGAACACCGGAAGCGAAAAAGGGAGGGTCTGGGGATAGCGCGCGAGGAGAAAAGGAGAACGAAGGAAGGATATGAAGAGTGGGAGGAAGAGGAGGAGGAGGGAAGAGAGGTCATGAGCGAGAGAAAGGGTGGAGAGAAAAATTGAAGTGGATGTTTTTGAAGGAGGAAAAAAATAAAGAGTAGTGAGTGGGAGGGAGAGAGAAGTGGAAGTGTTCTTGGGAAAGGATTGTTAAGAGGGGGGAGGGATGTTGAAAAGGGTATCCGTGAGGGAATCTTTGAAAATGAGAGGAATGGGGGGGGGGGGGGGAGAGAGTGAGAGTGGATGATGATTTGGACGGAGAGTGCGGTCTGATCTTCACCTTTCTCTCTCTCTCTCTCTCTCTCGTCGAGTGTTTTTGATTCTCATTGGCCGGACGAAAGACCGTTCGCTGTAAGAAGAAGAAGAAGGTCGGTTTCCTCGGGAAAGTCTCTCTCACTCTCTCCGCCCCCTCCCGAGTCTTAAGGTTAAGGTTGATGTCTTTGTCGCTATTCTTTTTTCACCCCTTTTTACCCCATCTTTCTTATTTTTTTTCTCTCGCCGCCTTGGTGATGCTCTTCTCGCTGTATCTTTCCTCTCTCGGGCGTCCGTCTGGCTTACAAGAACAAAATAAATGAATAGGTTTTCGTCTTGATTGAGGGGGAGGGTGTGTATGTGTGCTTGGAAGCCCGTGTGTTTTGCGTGGAGTTAATTGCGATTCAAAGGTGAGAGAAATTAGGCGAGGAAAATAACTCCTTTCGAACTTCCAGTGAAGGATTCACCCCGCTTGGAGTTTATTAGTTACTTCTTTTGGCGATGATATGAATGGCTGTGTCCAACCGAAGGAGAATTCTGGGGAAAAGAATATTTTGAAGTGTAGGTATTCCACTGCACTTCGATCACGTGCTGCGATTCTTTTCGAGATTCCTTTTTTTTTGCATGTGTTAGCGGTTAGTCGTTTTTATGATCACCGGCGGCGTCTTCGTACTTAAGGTCATTAATTGAGTATGTTTATAAGCACGCCTTTGAAGCATTAAACTTCTTATTAATTTTCTAGGAATATAGCGTCTTCACGCAACTTTTACATCTTTTTACGCGTGTAATTTGTACGGATGAATAATTCTGCCATTCGAAAATGTAATCAAGTTTAATAATGATGGTCAGTTTACGATGTTTGGAATCTATCATCATAAATCCTTCATTATAGGTTTTCTCCTCTATTGACATTCTTTGCTTACGATATTAAGCCATCTGTAGTATTAATATCCGAAGGTTCGCATACGAAGACGGCGTTCATTAATCGCCCTCAGTTCTTCTAGCAACTTTTTGCTATTGCTCTCGAACTGAAATGATAAACTGGTACGAATTCAATAACATATTCGTCTTCTTACCGCTTAAGGTCGTCTTTTTTCGAAGGAATAAGCTCGCGCAAATACGCATGTTAAAACGCCGTCCTCGTCGATATAGCGATCAAAATTAATAAGGCCCTCCAAAGACGCGGAGAGATGGAGAGAGAGAGAGAGAAACACAGAAAGAGAGACTTCGGTTGTCAAGTAAATTACGAGGCGAAACAATTTCAGCAGAAAGAGACCACTTCTTCTCTCGGGTTTTACAGAAGAAGAAGAAGCCGATCTTCACGACGCGCTTTTCTTTACGAGCTTATGTCCCGCATTTAATAAGCCTCATGAGCGAAAGACTAAGAGAATGAGAAGGAGAGAAGAGATAATAGAGAGGGTAGGAGGGGGGAGAAAAAAAATTGGAGAGAGAGAGCCAGAGACGAGGAGAAGGCAAAAGGAATTTCCGAGCGTGATGATCTAATGGTGGATCGAATGAAAAGGCCCTTGTGGGAGAATTGAGTGGACTCGGTATCTGTACGGAGATCTGAAGGGAGTGCGTATGTTAAGGGAGGAATCGCGTAAGATGGAGGGAGGAGGCGAGAGGGGGGCAGAGAAAGAGAGGGGAAGAAGGAAAAAAACAGCGAAGGAATGGAGATGGAAAGGCAGGAACTCTAGTAGGGGATGAAGGGGGATAGTACGTAGTAGGAAGGCGTCGAATGGTGGGTGGGGGGAGGGAGAAAGGGAGGGTTTAAAGATGGCGAGGAAAGGGCTTACCGGACGAACGTCCCGGACCATGAGAGTGAGGTATACAAAGGAGGAGGAAAAGAGAGCGGGGAGGAGGAAGAGGGGAATGGGGGGCGAGGCAAGTGAGAGGGGTGCGTTAATAAGGGACGAGGAAAGTAAGGAGAGAGAGAGAGGGGGGGGGAGGGGAGTATCGGAGAGGAAAAGAGGGCGGTAGAGGCAATTAAAAAGGGGTGGCGGATGAACAGGGAAGAAGAGGAGGGAAAAAAGACCAGGAGGAGGGGGAAAAAGGCGGTGGACGGCAAAAGACTTTAGCGGAGGAGGAGTGAGAGGGGGAGGGAGAGAGAGAGGGAGGAAAGAAGGGAGAGAGAGAGAGGGAGGGAGGAAGGGCGCAAGGGTGGGTCTGGCTTGTTATAAGTAGGGAGGGAGAGGTAGATGTCGAGAGTATAGAAGGGAAGGGGTGGGATAATGAGGGAACCGAGGAAGAAGAGCAGGACAAGAGAGAGAGGAGACGTGGTCGACTCTCTCAGGAAGGAAGGGTAGGAGGGAGGGAGAGAGGAGGAGGTTGAAGAACAAGGATGAGAAAGGTGGTCCATAGCGAGGATGTGAGGGAGATGAAAAGAGGCAGGAGGCAAGAATGAAGAGGATGTGAGAGGGAGGGAGAGAGAGAGAAAGAGTACCACGTATGGAGTCTGGAGGCTCTCTCGGTGGTGGTTTGTGTGGAAAGGTGTGTGTGTGTGTGTATTTTTTTAGTTTTTATTTTTCAGTCGAGGGAAAGAGTAGAGAGAGAGGGAGTGGTAGTGTTCGTTAAAGAAGGAGATGAAGGAAAAGAGGGGGAGGAGAAGGATGGAAAGCGGGGGGTGCGGTGTTTATTTTTTCTATATCTCTCTTTCGTTCTCTTAGAGTTAGGAAAGTGAGAGTAGGCGCAGAAGTGTCGCGCAATAGTCTTTTTTGGGTGGGGATGGTTTTTTTTTTGGGGAGAGAGAGATGGAAATGGCAGGTTAAAAGAAGAGGGTGGAATGAAAGAGAGAGGGGGGTAGAGAGGTTTTTCACGTGAAAGCGGCTTGAAATAATGTTGTCTCTCTTGCCTGGGTAATTGGACGGACCGAGTTGGATAATGCCATCAAGTCGGAGGTTGTGTAGGGAGGATCCGTAAGCGAAGGTGGCAGCGATGGCGCTATCCACGGCCCCATGTTTGAGGGAGTGTCTTTTCCCCAGAAGAGAAGTGCCTCTTTTGCGCGCTGGACTCTCTCTCTCTCTCTCTTTTGCGGTTCGGTTTGATGAACAGATGTTGCGGACGCGGTGGATCATTCGGATGATTCTGCAAGGATGGGATTTTTACTAATTTGCCAATGTGTGAATAAATTATTAACGAGTTGTTCTGCAAAGATTAAAGTAAGGCTCGGATTACGGTCAGTTTTTGGTAGATTGGATGTGGAAATATCATCTTCCTTTGCAATACAAAGTCACTTGAATTGTTCGAACAAAATGGAAATGTTTGCGAGTGTAACACGGCCACAATATACTATTGCAAGCCTTATAACAGGAGAGCTTTCTACTTTAGACAAAGTGTGGTACCCAAATATTGGCATTGGTTCATTACGGTCCGAGCAGAGCTATAAATTGCAGTTCCCATTAGCTAACAGAACTGGAAATTTTCATGATTTGTGACCTCGTAAAACTTCTAATGATTTAATGTTATTCATAAATGCGTTCATAAGGACTCACTGGTTCTTCCATATCGACGTTTTACGCCGTACCACGTTTTTTTTACGATTCTCTCCGAAGCGAAAATAATTGTTCTAATTCGCGGACGGCAACCAGAACTCGACTTGAAGAAGGCTTGGGACCTCCGCTCCGCAATTCTTCCGCTAAACAGCTGATTTAATGCGTTCGTTATTTCGCTTTCTCACGGGCTTCTCAAACGCGTTTCTTTCTCTCGGAACGCCTCAAACGCTTTTAAGCTGTCGCCAAGTTTTTGCTCCTTAAAGTCATTTGCGAGGTGGAGAATAAGAAAGAGCGGGAGAGAGAGAGGGGGGGGTAGGTGGAGGAAGGGGAGGGGAGAGTAGGGCGGGGCAGAAAAAATGCGGGGAGGGTGGAAGAGGGAGGGAAGGAAATGAAAGAAAGAGGTTGGGAGGTTTTACAGGATAGGACATTCATTATTGGAAATGTTGCCGGGGATTACACCGGAGGCCTTTTATGATCGCTTCTTTAAAAAAAATAACTATTTCTCCTTCCTATCCTCCGCGGAGGAAAAAAAAAAGACTTCGACGTCCCGTAATATAAAGTGCTCAAACCTGACTTATTGGACTATTCGCCTTGCAAATCGTCATGGCCGCCCGTTGCCGTCGTTAGTGCCACGTACCTGCTTGTTCTAGTCGTAAAATTATATTGATGGCGTTTTGTTTTTTTTCTTCTTATCCTGCCAATCGTCCGGTTTTTTTCTCTTTGTTTCTTCTTTTTGTTTGTTTCTTCGTCGCCCATTTTTGTCCTTCTCAGAGTTTGAGTATGTTTTCCCGAAATCCTTCATCGAAGATTCTCAGATTCGAGCCACGATCTCCTCCCTGAGTTTTCACTTTTACGAAATAAAACGACGCGAGTCCGACGAGCGAAAAAATACCAGTCGTGATGAGGAAATTCCATTCAATGAGCCAAAGTACTTTATAAATTCCAACCGCCGTATAAATCACTTCTTAAATCGCATTATGTTTCAATGGTTCTCTCTCTCTCTCTCCCTCTCTCTCCATCCCTCTCTCTCTCTCTGTCTCTCTCTCTCTGTCTCTCTCTCTCCATCCCTCTCTCTCTCTCTCCATCCCTCTCTCTCTCTCTCCATCCCTCTCTCTCTCTCCCTCTCTCTCCATCCCTCTCTCTCTCTGTCTCTCTCTCTCTCCATCCCTCTCTCTCTCTCCATCCCTCTCTCTCTCTCCATCCCTCTCTCTCTCTCTCCATCCCTCTCTCTCTCTCTACCTCCAAGATTAACCCACAGTGCCATGGTCACAAGAACTGACCCTGATACTTATATTTCCCTAGTCACCGGACTACGACATTCCAAAAGTCGTTCGTTGTCTCTGGAATTCATTGCCGTTCGACCTTAAACGTTCCTCTTCACTGGCTTTATTTAAAACTAAATTGTATAGTCGATTACTTCTCAACACGTAAATTTTTCTTCCTAGCTTGGACCTGTCGTCATATTTTTTATGATTTATGTACGATTTATATATGATTATTTCTTTCTTTTTTCTGGAAGAATCATATACATATATATGCTCACGTATACGTATGTGTGTATTGTTATTAAATATGTGTGCAGTACTGCGTACTGTATTCAACATAATTGTCTCCACACTTCAATATTGAAGTTGCTTGTTATGTATATTATAGTTAATATACCTTGTAATCATGTTCTGTGGGACTCTGTCCCGGAACAATAAAATTATTATCTCTCTCTCCCCCCCCCCCCTTTCTTAGTTCATCATAGAAAGGTTACCTTTTTCAAGGTAGGCAATTGAATTTTTAACGTAATATGAATTTTATGGCCTCCGTTTCGTTTTCAGTTGTTCAAAGCGGCGGTTACTGTGACGTATAGATGGCGTTTATTTCTTTTCTTTACTATGGCGAATCGAAGAACGTGGGATGTATGAGCGACTGCGTAAACGGGAGTTGATATATAAGAGTCCGTTTACATTCACGGGATGCAATACGACGCAGCCGACGGCGCGATTTTCATAATGTTATTCTGCGGTCGCTTAAGTAGGCTGGGAGGCTAGGGGTGGTCTCTCCCCCCTGCTTTACGAACCTTACTTCCTCCTCCTTTAGAGGGGCATGGCTTTTTCTTTTACGCTCAATATCACATTCCTATCGACGTTTTTTTTGCGCCTCCTGTTACGCACGCCATCTCTCATTACCGCGCGATCGTAATCCCTCCAATCTCCCGCAGAGGAACTGTTGGGATTAATTAATGGAAGTTTCTGTTTTTTCTCAACGCAAAAGAAATAAAAACTGCGAAATGGGCGAGTAGATTCGGGAAGAAAAGTTCTTCTTGGCGTTTTAACTCGATTTATATCGTCGGGGTATGATAGATATAAATCGATTTACTGTGGAAATATCCGTTGGGTTCAATCGCTTAAAAAAAAATGAAAACGCGATGTTTCGGAACCTTTCGCTCGCTAAGCGGTGTATCCTTTCAAATAATCTGCCTCGCCTCATATTATCTGCGTATATCGTCGGATAGAGAAAAAAAAACGTTCTGCGGAGATCAGTTTTGCGGGGGAAATCATTCTAGAGATCGCGTGTGTTTTTTTTCTTATGCTTTAAAAGGGAATACACGGCGGGTCGCTTAAGCGTCTCTTTGTTTCTTTTTTCATTTCGGGACGCGTTTAAAAACCCCAAAACCCCTCCGAGATCTTCGTAATTGGGTTTTCTCTCTTAAAGCGCATTTCGATCGAGGGAAAAAGATAAAAAGTCCCGACGTCGGAGATACTGCCAATCACGTCTCCCGCTTTAGGTAGGGAAAGGGATGTATATGTATATACTATATGTATATATATGTACGTGTGTGTATATATACCTACATACGTGCATATACCATGCATCTGGTTTTAACTATCTTTTTAAAGCACTGGCCATGGCGATGCGGTGACGGAAGAAGGAAGGGGTTGGGTGGGGAAGGGGTGGAGTGCAGAGGGGGGGAAGGGGTGAAGAGAGAGAGGTTGGGGGAAGGGGGGGACGGCAAAGCGTTCTTTGATCAGTGAGCGAGTGGGTGGGTGGAAGTGGTCTGAAAGGTGGTTGGTTGGGCGTGTGGGAGAAGAAAGAAGGGGAGACTGAGAAGAGACCCGTTGAGCGACGGAGGAGAGCGGAGAAAGGAGGGAGGCAAGTGAGTGAGTGAGGGAGGAGAGAAGAGGTGACGGGAAAGAGAGAGAGAGAGAGGGAGAAGAGAATCGCAAGAGATATGCGGCTAATGAGGAAGAAGAGAAGGATATGGTAGGTGGGGGGGGGGGGGGGGAGGGAACGCAGTGAGAGAGAGAGGGAGGGAGAGTGATAGAGAATGAAGAGGAGAAAGGAGGAGGAGGGTTTTAAGAGGGGTTGTGGTCGCGGTGCAAAAAAAAGGAGGACGGAGGGTTTTTTTTATTTAAAAAAATAAAAACCAACCAAAAATATCGACGCCGTCTTGAAGTCGATCCTTGTAAGAGAGGAGAGGGGTTGGGAGGGACGGATGGGAGAAAAAAAGGGAGTGGAAGTCCCTTTGTGAATATCGATCTCGATTGAGGAAGAGGGAGAAAAGAGATGGAAGCTGAGAGATGATGAGGATGATGATTAGGAAATCTCTCTCTTCGTCTTCCCTCTTACACGTGCTTTGATAAGGTGTCGGGAAGTGATTATTTCCTTTTTCTCTTTATTAATCCTCGCCTCCGTAGAATCTCCGCCGTATCGCGTTTCCGCGTGCCTTGCTCTCCCCCTCGAAATTTTGGCGGAAAAAGGATTTTCTCTATTTATTGCGGGAGGATTGTTCTGCCCTTCTCCGCCTCTGTATGATTGAAATTATTTATCATCCTTTGACATCCGCGATGGTCTTTTCTTTGCGCAATGTGGTAAAGAAATGTTGGAATATTTTAGAAACGCGTTCTGCGTCCGCTTCTCTTATACCGACGATAAATATATTTGCCCTTTTTTCGTGCTGTCGGTCGTCTTATCAGATGCCCGAGTAAAGCACGGCTGCTTCTTTTCGCGATATTAACGAGTGATCTCTTGTCGGGATTGTGTGCGCTGTTCACACCTCTTTATTTATAATAAAATTACTCTGGGTCGTTAAGCTTCATATTAAATTGATTCTGCTTCGCTGAATTAACTCCGGGGATCTCGAATTTAAATCGCGTTCGAGCTGAATAGATTATTTTTTAAATTTGTAATGATCCGCGTGCCATTTTGAACGTTTTAAAACGTTTAATGATAATGATATGTTATAATGTATAAACGTTATCTCACGTTTCTCCGATGGTTAACATCTTTAATTACTTTGACGTATTTTTCACTTTTAACGATCACCTTCTTCATATATATATTTATAGAAGAATCATCCATTAAATTAACTGGGTTTATCGCAAGTGCGAAGCGGGCGATTTCAGTTCGGGTAAGATAACCTCGAATGTTAGAGAAATATCCTAGAGGCTTTCATCAAAGAAACGTCGCTCTTATTATTCCCTTATTCGGCCCAATTCGTGTGAATCCGGTCGCCATATCGCGCGAAGCAAATGCTTCATCACCGGCGACTAAGTCATTGCGGTCGTCATACGTTTCAAGATATGTCTCAGAGAAATCAACTCGCGATAATTGATCGCGTCATTAGAAGGAAACGCGTCGGAAGCATCAATCTGTTAAGGCTTTGGAATCCGCTGTCACAAATGCATCATCTGTTTCGCGCCATTAAAAAAAATAGAAATAATCGAACGGGTTTTTCCGGGTGAAACGTACCCCCTCTTTTTATATCCTCAACACACATCTCTTATTCTCTCTCTCTCTCCGTCTTCCTTGGAATTTTAATTATAAACGTGCGCAACTCCGTTCGAATTTTAAGCGCAAAAGAGTTCAAACATCTCAAGCATGTATCGTGACGTCTCCGCGTAGAATTTCGATAAAACTCATTCGTTAAAATATTTTCCACGCTTTCAAGACCTTGTTTTTTTCCGTTCCCTTCCGATTTTGGTTCGAGGCATCAACGAATTCCTGCGTTTAAGGGCATCTTAACAGAGCGTCATACGTTCATTAGATGTTTTTTTTAACGAGAGAGAGAGAGAATAAGAAAGTGTTTTAGTTTCCCACAAGGCCAAATACAACAAGGCGCCTTTGGATGTTTTTTTATACTTTTTTAAATCATTGCATCTCGTCGGTCTTGATCCGTCGTGCCTTTAAATGGCTATCAAAACAAGAAGTTTTCTTTATTTTCAATGTCCATTTCCCTAATCTAAAAAGGTTCTAAGAATCGCTCTCTCTCTCTCTCCTCGGAAAAACCAATTATACGAAGAAACGCGCTGAATATCTTTAACAGAGAATAAAAAAGGTCTTATTGTTAATTGGACATACGCGCGTAAATCCCTAATTCGGTTTTCCGTCTCGTCGGAAAGATTTGCGTCATCGCCGCCGCATCGTCCGGATGCAGAGCGTGTTGTTTTTCTTTTTCGGTTAATTATAGGCGTGCGAGTTCGTGTTATATATATATATATACCCTACCGATTTCGATCGGCTTACACGATCCTACTTGACCACTAAGTGTTAAAAAAGAGAGAGATCCGTCGACCGTCGGTCAAGGACTGCGTTTGCGCCAAAAATTTCGAATGAAAAAAAGAAAGAACAAACAATCTCCCTTTGTTTCGTGACCTACGAACCGTGCTCATTAATTTTTTTTTTCGAGTCATATCTAGGGGGAAGATGCGTTCGTCACCGTGGCCAAATCGCATCTCTGAAATCATTATAAACGGACGGGGGAATGGCGGTCTGGGAGTGGGAAAAAAACGTACGAAACCGAAAACCCAGGACTGGAGACTCGCCTCGTCGAGGTCGTCGAACCTTCTTCTTCTCCTCCCCTGCATTTTCACCCCTTTTGCTTCCTTCTCTCCTTGCACTTTTCCCTCCTCTACCACCCTCTCCCACCTTTTTTTCCAAAACCTCTTTTCTTCCCTTACCGCTCCGTCACCTTCATTACCCTTTGAAAACTATATTCTTCCCCATATCCTCCCCCCCTCCCCCCATTTCTCTCCCTTCTGCTGTTACAACCCATAAATTCGTCTTTCCACCCTTTTTCCGTTCCCTTTTCCCATTCGTTCCTCTATATATCCCTCATCTCTCTCTCCCTTCCTACACCCTTTATCCCCCTTCCCTCCTATCTCCTTTCTCCCCTCTTTATTCTTCATCTCTTCTCCCCCCCCCCTCCATTTTTTCCACTACCCACTACCACACTCGACAACCTCGCTTCGGCTTTTAAAAAATCTCTCTTTCACTTCGCCCCTCTCTTTCCCTCTACACATATCGGCCCTTGCTGGTCCTAATTGGCACCGTCCCAGTGCGTTTACCAAAAGCCGCGTTACAACGCTAGTTTTCCTCTCCCCCCTCTTCCCCCCCTCCCCCTCCCACTTCACCATTTCCCGCCCATTTTTTCTATAAGCACGCACTTTCTGTCTATAAGCTAACGAAAAACACTACCTCCGACGGTGCCTTAGCCGCTCCTGGCTGTTGCTGCTTCATGCAAGATCTCGGAAAGGGTCAACCGGTTCCCTCCTTTACCGTCTTTTCTATCCCTACTCCCCCTCTCTCCCTCATTTCCTCCAAGAGTGCTCTCCCTCTCTCTCTCCGCTAAAAAACATCATCGCGGAGGAGGAAGAAGGCAAAGGGAGTGAGATTGAAGAGGAGGGAGCGAAGGAAGAAGGAGTCGTCCATTCTCCGCGTGCGGTGTGTGTTATGTTCGTCCGAGGAGGAAAAATTCCTCCCGTTCCCGCCGTGGCCGCTTGGTCGGCTCAGCTGCTGTTCCTACTTGACCTTCCGGCCTTTTCCTAGGGAGAGTAATACCCTCTCAATTTTTTCCTCTCTCTCTCTCACACTCCTCTCCCGCCCACTTCCTCCCGTCTTTCTCTCTCTTTCTCGCCTCTCACTCACACTCCTCTTCATTGCCGAGATCATAATCACGAGTGTTGAAAAAATAAATAGTAATATATGTAGGCATTGTAATCACGGAAGGAATAAAAAAGACAGCCGAAATGCTTATATAAGGGGGGGAAGAGATTTTTATCGTAACGCTCCCTAATTTTCGTCTTTTTTCGACAAAAAAACGCATGCGCGCGAACTTCGTTTTTTTTACGTGGCGGTTTTTGTTTGCTGTTATTATTTTACCCGAAAATTTGTTTTATTTCGCCTTTGTGAGAGCTCGTGCGTGTTTTTTTTTATTGGGGTGTTTTTTATAGGGGCGGACGATGTGGAATGTAATTGGAGGTTTTGAAGAAATTGAAGGCGTCTTTTTGTGTAATTGCTTCGTTTTTTTCTCCCTCGGCGTGAGATGTTTCTTTTTTCACAAGCGTTAGGTCAGTTTTGAGAGGCTATTTTTATTTTACTTGTTTAGGCAATTATAGCAGTTCTATTGTTTTTTGTTTCGTTTATGATATGTACATTCACTCAAAAGTGGCGCTAATCCCTTTGAAAGGTTTATAATGGACGTCGATGTTCATGCGCTAATGAAGTTTGGAAGTATCGATTCGCGCAAAATTCGTATTTAATATTTAATCGTACCTTAGCATACAACTGAAGCGAGTGCCCCTTGAAGATAATTTGGAATAGTATCATTTAACTTGACGTTTTTTCGATAGAAATGGAAAATTTTGCATTAGGTTGAAATGAAATATATTTCGCCGGATTACTCAGTCCGTTTTATAAACTACACCTAAAGTAAATCTATCCTTCTGACATAAATTAGTAAAAAATTTCGATTTATATCACTTAGATTTTTAGTGACGTTAACGATTAACTCTGCTTAAAGCCATCCTAAACTACAACCACGGACGCTCTTGTTATCTAGAGCAGTGATTCCCAAACTATGGTCCGCGGACCATTTGTGGTCCGCGGAGGTTTCGTTGGTGGTCCGCGGAGGTTTCCAAAATGTATTTTGTTAGAATGAACCGCACATTTAGTTGAATTTTTTTTGGGAAAAGTTAATCAATTCTTACACTATCACAGGTATTCAATACTTTAGTAATGTACCTAGTTAACTTAAAATTTTTTTTACTCCTTCATATTTCCAGATTTCACCTCTCTGCAGTCAAAGTAACCCCTTTCGATTAATGTGGTTACAGCAAGTACGTTTGTGTCAGAAATGAGTTGGTCCGCAGGGCCTGAAGGGTTGCTGTAGTGGTCCGCGGACCTCAAAAGTTTGGGAAACGCTGATCTAGAGTATCTATGTGGATCGGATGCTGATTCCAAGCTAACTTTTTAAGCACAATAAAACCACGCCGTTTGAGTATCCAATACCAAGGAAATAAAAAAAAAGGCGCGCGACGCATCGAGAATCCCCAGGGACATTTATCCGGTGTTAATTACCGTACGAATCGATCGAGAGAGATCGATCTTTTCGTATCGAACATCTCGCGATTTCCTCTCCTCGATGGTGATGATGGAGTCATGGTCGCCGGTTTATTCCCTCTCACTCTCGTCTTCATCTCGCCCTCTGTCGAGTGGTGGGGCTATTAATACTCTTCATCGCTTCCTCCTTACCCATCGCTTTTTTCGGCTTCATATGCCCTCTTAAAGTCTCCTCTCTCCACGCTTCATCCCATCTCTGGGCCTTCGAAGGAGAAGAGAACCATTTGCTACCGGGTTCTTATCAAATGGAGCGTAAATGAAGGGCAAGAAAACACTCCCCTTCACTCTATAGATGCCATTCTCTCTCTCTATGTATATACTATATATATATATTATCACCTTCCACTTCTCCCTCTCTCTCTCTCTGACTTATCCGCGGACTTCCGTGTCCTATTATTTATGTATGCATTTTTTGCGTCCCGTTTCGTTTGAAGGAGCACGCGGTAGGGGAGGTTACGAAGCCGCGCCTTTTAACTCCTTGATGCCGGTCCACATAATGGGAGTGATTTTTTTACGTTTTGTTTTTTTTTTGCGCACTCATCTCCGCTAGAAAAGAGAGGGAAGTTTGCGTTGCAACTGGCGATAATGCACTTCCGAGTGAAAATTTTTTCTTTTACGTTTCGAAGTTCTCTCGTGGCGCTCTTGAATAAACGCACTCCGGCTGCCGTGCGTGATACACCTAATTACACGTGGTTCTCCGGAGTGTGGAAGGAGTAAGATTCTATTTTTGCTTGTTTAAAAAAAAAAAAGGTGTATGATGCAAGATTCACGTTACAGAAAAAAATATTTTTCATGCAATTTTTCTTCGATAACTCGAATTTTCCGTAATTCGAATATTTTTTGTTTTTCCCTCGAGGTTCGACTTATATAGAAGTTCCACCGTATATAATATTTTTGTAGGTGCGGGTGGGATGATATTTACTTCGCTTCGAACACTCAACGGGCGCATTCATTTAATAACGATTTTTCCAAGATAACATGCTCTCTCTTTTTATAACCATACCCGGTAAACCGAGTCATCAATCGCGTCGTTAAAATTTTTTAAAGTCCCGGAATTAAAAAGGCGTCGTGACGAGAGAGAGAGAGAGAGAGAGAGAGATCGCGAAACGGGTATTGAAGGCAAAATAGCGAGAATAATGCGGAAGTTTCACGGAAGAGAGGACTGAGAGACGTTGGTGGAGATGATAAAGGCTTGCCATCGAGATTAGGACGCGAAGGGGAAAAATTAAATGTACCGAGTCAAGTAAATCCGTGGGGCGTAAAAAAGCGTGTGGGATTTGAAGAGCGAGAAGTCGCGCGTTGCCGCCATTCTGACGAACTTCTACTCTTCCTCTCGCTTCACTCCGTTGAAGTGAAGGATGAAAAGCGGACTCGACGATAGCCAAGTGTCGATGTCGTTCCGTTTCATCGATATTCTTCGCCTAGGTCGAGGGCGTTAAGTGCATAAGCTCATTAATTGGCGCTAGAAAACCGGTCACTTTGCCACGCCTTGCGTCCGTCAACCTCGGCGGAAGTGTGAGAGGAAAAAAATAAGATAAAAAGTAAACGACTGCAGCACGCATGTAGGTAGAGGCGCGCACATCTGCACTCTTAATCTTCTGCAACTCACGACATCTATCGCCAGAATCGGTTATTTTTCATAACCAAGTAGTTTATAATTTGGAGTATTTTTATCTTCGCGCTCTAACGCGTTGAAAATGTTTAGCGCGCTTTATGGAACTTATCGCTGTTGAACTTGAAGAGTTCTTTCTATTGCTATAAGAAAATGCGGCACAGAAACGAAATTATGGTGCTATTGCCATTAAAGTCGTGCAGTTTTATTAAAATTATGCCTTATTTACGTATATAATTCGTTCTGAATGACAGGAAAGGCCACATTACTGATTTATACGCAAGATGCCACAAATATGCTGACAATTTGCGCAAGTTCGCAAGGTTCGGATAATCGAATTACTACTTTATCTATTTTTTATACGAGTATAATTTTTGAATGATGCCATCGTCGTTAGTGATACGTCCGGAGGCAGTAATGTAATTACTGATCAACACGAGTTCTCCACGTTTTTCTATCCTTAAAATCTTTATATATCATGATTTCTAATCGTCTCTACGTAGAATCCTTAATCTTCCTCTTTTTTCCTAAACGAGTCACTTCTATCGTTCCGACTCTTTTAATTTAATTCTCTCTCCGAGTAGCTTTTACTCTGCGTTATCGTTCGTATTGAGCCTTCGCGTGTTTTCTTTTCTATACGTACACCCTGAATGCATGCATCCGGTGGGAATGCAGTTCGCGCTGCTTTTTTTCTCTCTCTCTGCCTTTCGTCTCTCGGACGCTATCGCAAATTATGAGCGACCGTTTTCGACTCCTGCGCGGCGAATCGCGAGGGTATCTCCCCCTTCTCTTTCCCCCTTCTCCCCCCTCTCTTCTTTGCCTCCTCATCTTGAAGACACCCGCTCTCCGCGTGTTCGCCCACCCGCGTCGAAGGGTAATTCTTTTCTCTCCCCCGTCCATCCCCTTCTCTTTCGGCGAAAAAAAAAGATCCCGAGAGAATCACGCGGATCCCTCAACATTAATGCGCCATTAATCACATTGCAACCGTGTCCGATGAGGTCTTGAGCGAGGGAGGATTTGTTTATTTTTTAAATTCCTCGAAACGAACGAAAAAAAATTACCGCATCCGCAGGAATTAAAAAAATAAATAAAAACAAAACGAATCGAAGACACAGGCGGCGGTCGCGCGGTTTTTTCTTTTCTTTTTTTATTCGTCGTCTCTCGGATGTCGGATTCCTCGCGCCTTTCCTTTTTTCTTTTGTTTTTTTTCTCCCTCCTCCCCCTCCTCCTTCCCTAGCGACCGTGGAGGGAGAATCTTCTTTTCTTTCGCGCGTTCTCTGTCTCCTCTCTTTTACGAATTTATCGTATCACTCCCGAAATCACTCCACGTTGGGCGTAGAAGCGGCGCTTATGTAGGGTGGGAAAAAAAACGATCAAGATTTCTTGAAGGTCGGAGGAGGTTTTTAGGAAGGGGAGTTTCATTTATACATTTCTCACCCATATTCCCAGCGAGAGGGTGAGGGGAAGAGGAATAATGCCGTATTCCTCCAATTTACATGGGGACCCCCCCTTCAACTACCATGGGACCGTCCAAACCTATCTCTCCCCTCCCCCCTCTTCCCCCTTCCTCTTATCTACCTCCTCCGTCACGTATTTCCCAAAAATTCCTTTTCGGATGGGTCCTTAAAAGGGAGGAGAGAGAGAGAGAGAGAGGGAAGGGGACTAAGGGAGATGCAACTGGGTATGAGAGAGGGGAGAGGGAGATGGATGGAACCTCAAGACGTTACGTACTTATATGCACCGCCGGTATAAATCACTAGATCACGCGAGAGGGGAGGGGGGGGGGGGCTTTTCGTTTTAAATGAGCCTATTGCATGAAGTAATTGAGAGGAACTTCCATCAAGTTGTTTTTTTTGCCCCTTCTACACCGTTCCGCGTTGACTCGATCCGGTTTCGAAAAAAATTAAACACAGACCGCGGACATGGGACAAAAAAAAGCGTCGAATTCGAGCGGAATTTTGGAAGGGCTATTGCTTCCATAGCCGAAATGGGTTTCTAGGAAAAAATAACTCTTTATGATAATGGGTCACAATGGGTGTCATATTTTTATCGCGGGTCCATCTCTCAAGAAGTAACCCTTTCTGAAAATATTTTCTTAATAAGCAATAAAGTGGGTCAAGTTTTAAAAATCTTTGTTCATTGGTCCGCCGTTTTGAGTTTCTTGACGTTTATGACGCGTCTATTCGTACAAGTTCAAGCCTGCGCGTACGAAAAACGTGTTGCTTTAGGGGAAAAGAGAGAAATCTTTGGCGACAGGATTGGTTTAATATTTGTTGGCATCACTAAAATTGTGGGAAAAAATGTGTGAACTTATGGAATAAGAACGGTAAATTTAAAAAAATAATTCGACTTATTGAAAATTCTCTCAACAAAAATTGAAGCATCTCATTAGCACTTTTGTAAGAGTACTACTTAGAAGAAATATAGGTTTTTGGAATTTTTGGCGGTTAAATTAATAAAGTTTGCTCTTGTACTGAATATAATTATCATTGGTACTCTTATCAATGTGCTATTTTTATTTATTTATTTTTCACTGACTCATAAACAGCACTTTACGGCCTTGACAATGAGCGTAACAACAATAACAAGGACGAAACACATACGACCATGCCCTAGGCTGGATTCGAACCTGCGACTCTAGCATAAGGAGGTAGACACGCTAACCACCCGGCAAAGAAGAAATATAGATTTTTAGTAATCTTGTATCGGAGTTTAAGTTAATGACATTTGCTTTGGTACAGAATAATTAATCGACATTGAAAATATGGCTCGATTCCAGCATTCTTTAAACTCCTGCAGCACCCACGAAACTGTCGAGTCAACCAGATTTGCATATCGCCTATAAAGTAGCCTTCCGCAGCCGTAAATCATCGACCGTCGATTCCTCGTAGGAAGTGCAGTTTTCAAGTTCGTTAATACGCCGGGACAAGGAGACTTGACGCGTGAAGGATCCGGTAGTTTTATAAGACGCGCAGTTTTCGATTCCCTACGAGAATACGCCGGAGGATATATAAAAGGCCGAAGCAAAGAGTTGAAGGGAACTCTCGAAGAGCGCGCAAAAGTGAAGGTGGGTGGGTTTATGGGTGGGTGAGGTTGTAAGGGTGGGTGAGTTTGGGCGGCGAAGGAGAGTGGAGGGTCAGGAGGAGGAGGAGAAGGAGGGAAGGGCGTCGAAAAACCGGATGTGAATCAGACGAATCTTGTGTAGCGGGGGAGTGCCAAGATGGGGCGGGGAGAGAGAGAGAGGCATGCATAGAGGGAGCTGGTGTTGGAAAGGGAGAAGGAAAGAGCAGTACGTACTATAGAGCGAGGAGAGGATGAGGATCGTGTGAGGTGTGGAAAGGGTGGCTGAGGAGGAGGAGATGAATAGGTGAAGAGAGTATACAGTCAAAGCTAACATAGAGAGAGAGAGAGGAAGGGGAGGAAGGAACTTGCAAGGATGAAGGAGGGCTTGTAGGAGGTGGTGTGGGGTTTGCTAGGAGTAAGGGAAGATGGGGTTGGGGGGAGGGGGGGGTTGCGGGTTAGCGTTGGGATAGAGGTCGGGTTGGATTGAGATAGGTGAAGGATAGGGAATGATTTTGGTTCGATGATTTTTCTTTCATAGATATATATCGCAAGGATGTTGGCAAGGAAAAAGGAGAAGGGGTTTATAAAAATGTGGGAGGAGAGGATGGAGTGAGATTCGAGCGTGCGTGCTGAACTTTTTCTAGTCGTGGGAGAATGAAGCAAAATGATTCGTTTGGATCGACGGGTGGGATGCGTGTGACGTAATGGCTGCCGTCTCGCGAAGGTTCTATTTTTTTTAAACTCGGACGGAGTAGCGTGTTGCCGCGGTTGTATGCTTCGTTGGTCTTGCTATTATCGATTTAAAAAAATTCTCTTCCGCGAACGACTTTGTTGCTAGTTTAATATTTACTCCCTTCAAACAGCATTAGTGCTGTTTTTCATCTTCGTACCGTAAATATGCTAGTGCTGTTTGGCCAATGCTGAGATGAAAAACTGACTTCTTTCATATATTCTTCTAGGGTGTTTCTAGCTTAGGAAAACCTTAAGTAAATTACGAAATATGGCTCGCTTAATATCCGAGCAGTTTCTTCGTTCGTGCAGCATCGAAGTAGGACAAAAAAATTTCCCATGCCGGGAATCGAACCCGGGCCTTCTGGGTGAAAGCCAGATATCCTAGCCACTAGACCACATGGGACGTGTCACTGGAAGAGATTTTTATGGATTATACTTCATTAAAGGCGACTGTTGCGCTGTATTTTCAATCTGTTAAATATAACTTGGTCGCATTGCTCGGATTGGCGCGTTAATTAAAGCAGCTTTGAAACGCAAGGCCGAGCAAAAAGGCTTTTTTTATCTTGTCGATTCCTTTCGCAATCATAAATAGACATGAGCCAGTAATTTTCTTAACCGGCGAGCGAGCGGGTTGTCGTTATTTCTTTCTTTTTTTATTTTAGAATTCCTATACATCTCCGGCTGCCTCGTTAGAATTCTTCGTGCTTGTATGTGTTTGCAGGTTGATTTAGTGAGGCGTTAAAAAGTCCACTTCATGACACCTTTGGTCTCATTAGGGACGATGACAATGAGATATGATGAAGGCGCTTGGGGGAGAGAGAGAGAGAGAAAACCCCTTCTCCAGCTTCACCCACGCGAAGGATTACGGCTCCGCTTAGGTTGCTTTGGCCTGATGAGCGACTTCGCGAGCCAACCAAGGCTCCCAATAACAACATAAAGAACTTTGTGTTGTAAACGTTTGTCAAATTTTGTATTTTTATGCATATAAATATATACGTATATGTGTGTGTGTATATATATGTATATCTGTATGTATACACACACAAACAGGGCGGCGAGGCATCCGCCTCAGGCGCCTCTCGAAAGGGGGCGCCAAAATTTGACAAAAATAAAAACCTATCAAAATAAATTACTTAGTAAAAATATTGAGGGGGCGCCATATTATATCTCGCCTCAGGCGGCAGAATGTCTGGGCACGGCCCTGTGTGTGTGTGTGTGTATGCTTCAGGAGAAGGTGGATGGCAACAGTACTTCTCTGTCCGTTGCTGACGAAGGGTTCGGCCCGAAAATCTTTCAGATTTGGGTTGTTTTTCCTGTCTTCAGCACCCTCAGCGGTTCTCCAGTTTCGGTGTCCACTGGGCTTCCTCCATATATATGCATACACACACATATTTTATATATATATATATATATTTATTGGGCAACTAGGTGTTGAAGGAAACCCAGTGAACACTTACCGGAAGTAGAGCCGCTGGGGTGTTGGAGAGACACATTTGTAGAGGTTAGAGCTTTCGGGATGATCCCTTCGTGACCGACCTTTCCACTCTACCTTCCCCCCCCCCCCCCCCCCACACCTTCACCCCAGTGTCACTGCCAAATCAGTTGTCTCTCTCTTGTGCTGACGAAGGGATCATCCCGAAAGCTCCAATAACTTCTACGAATGTGTCTCTCCAGCACCCCAGCGGCTCTCCTTCCGGTAAGTGCTCACTGGGTTTCCTTCAACACCTAGTTGCCCTAAATATCCTCATTTAGCTTTCCCCTTCCGTAAGTTTATATATATATATATCTATATCTTAAGACCATCTTTATTGCATCTTTCGCCGCCGGTTCCACAGTGTGCACACTTGATTTCCTTCCTGCTATTCTTATCAGATTAATTTTTTGCCCATCTGTTTTATTATGCATTGTGTATATAACACACACCTACAAACAACACACGCACACCATGTAAATTCAACATCCATAACTCGAGGAAGTTTTTAATAAAATGATTTCTCGAACACAAATAAGTTTTTTTGTCCTTTCTCGAAGTAATGAGTTACCAGATTTCGACTGTATATTCTCGACAGATCGATATTCCCTTCTTCAGTCCACAACCTGTCGCGTTTCTGCGAGGGCGAAGGAGGGGAGGAGGGTGTTGGAGGTGACTATCCGACCACAGACGTTGCTAGGGCCCTTTTAAGATAACCTTTGGCGGCTTTTTTGCGGAGTGCGGATGTGTAAGGGTGGGATTGCGTTGAGGGAGAGAGAGGGGGTGAGAGAGAGAGAGAGGGAGGAGCAGCTTCGGAGGGCAATGGCGTGGGTGGTTCCGCAGTGAGTCCGCGTGGGAAGCATTCTCGCCTCGGCTAACGAAGTCCGGGGCTGCAAGGGCGGGGATCCTTCTCTCCGCATGCTGTCTCAATTATGCGCGCCTCAACCTCAACGCTTTTCCCTCCCTACAACACCACCACCACTCCTTTTCACCCTCCCTACAACACACACCACTCCTCCTCTTCCTCCACCCACCCACCCACACACTCTCTCGCCTCATCCCTCTTCCTCGTTCACCCTTCGCGAACTTTCCCATCCGCATCACAAATACCTCCTTTTATTCTCTTCCCCTTTCACTAAGTCCAATTCCTTCGCGTTTTCTCTTTGTCTCCTCTCTAACTCTCTCACTCTTTCTCTCGAGGAAGTTGCTCTGGTCAGCTGGCCGAGGTTCTTTAACCTCGCAGGTTTATTGTTTTTTTTTTAAACTTTGTTTTCTCCATCGCCGTTGCGTTATGCCGAAATGGGATATCATGTGGTTCGTGCATTCGGCAAATTCTTAGCGCGCGTTGAAGCGCGTGCTTGCGTGTTCATGTTTTTTTTCATCCCTAGGATTGTTTTTATTGTCGGGAGTCCTACGCGCGTGATTCGTTCCGATCACGCGGACTTTAAATTGCCTCTTATCTATCCCCGAGGTCTTTGGAAGTAGACCTCTCGTAAGTCGATCAGCATATAATGGAGGCGATTGCGGAAATCTATCGTCGAGGTCGAATTGCGAGCTTTAATTAACAATATCTCGACGCCTGGTTCGGCGTCGACTTCGAGGGATTTTTCCCTTTTTTAGCGATCGTTGTTGGATGCGAGCGTTTTAACTCGATGACGATCGCAACTCGCTGAAATTGAGGTTTCCGACGTTTCTAACAGCTTTCGTGCGTTGTATTCCGACTGATTGCCGTGGCGACGTGCATAATATCTTAATTAACTGGAAGCATTTTATGCGCGAAAAAGATCGAATTAACGTATTATATTGGCGTCGTTAAGCGATCCAAGTATGAAGGCAACCATCCGTAAAATGTCACGGTCAGTAATTTTCTCGTTTTGAAGTTGTTATTCATCTCAACACCCTTTTGTAGGAATATTCTGCTGTAAATTAATTTATCACATATCTTGTTGGAAACAATGTCTTGCATTTCGTAAGTGAAATTTTAAAGATGCTTTTCGTTTATTTTATTTTTTGAGGCCTTATAAACTGCTGGGTGCGACGATGGTATCTTTATATTGACGAATTATGACCGCCCTCTAGCAAGTGCAATTTCTCCGCCTTCGGCTATCTGCAGACATTCAGTCCAAGTTTTCTTCTTCGCGCCTCGTCTTAATAATAATTACCTCCTCCAACGAAGATGAGACCATGTTCTTTTTTTCGAATATACATATCGCCTAATTAAGTCTGAGGTCTTCGGTATCACGGTGGAGGCGTGGAGTAGGTTGGTGTTAAATAGAATGGGGGCTTTGTGGAGGGTTGGGAAGGACTCGCTCATGTCTATCCTCCCTTATCGACTGCGAAGTTCTCGGGTTTGTCTACCTCGCAAGTGAGACGTCAATGACCAAAAGGCGTGGTCGTGACCTTTGTCCCATCTACTCTGGTGAAAAGGGGGAACACTATCATTCGTAAGCGATCGAAATGAATACCAAAACAGGTTCCTCGCGGAAGGAAAGAAGAAGAGTGCTCCTCCTTAACCGAGTTCGTAATACATTTTTTTGACCTCAGTGAGGAAAAAAAACTAGAACCACTACCACCTGTCTTTACAGCAAATTAGTCGTGAGATTGCAATTAACAATGACATGGGTCTAAGAGGTTCCTCGGATTACTTTTTTTTATGAAAGCGCGAATTAGAGGGGATTATGAACCGTATTTACCCGCTTGGTCCCGACGATCCGAATTGAACGCGAAGTGGAGGTCAAAGGTACGAGGGCCTCCCCATTCGACTCCCCTTTTGCGTAGGTGGTGGAGGTCGAGCAGTTAAATGGGGCGAACGTCTTTCCTCGGCTTATATAAAGGGAATCCCATTGCAGCTTCCGAGGGAGGGGAGAGGGGTGTTAAAGAGAAAGAAAGAAAAAAACAAAGAGACGAAGGAGAGAAGATACATCGAATCCTCAAAATTGTTTTCGACCATTCTGTCAAAAAACATTTTTTCTTCTCACCTACTTCATCCGCGTCCACATACGCTCCACACGTTCGCACATAAACACACACACCCAAGACTCCCAATTCCGCCGCCCCTTTACTGCCCAAAAACGTTCCTTCCTTATTTCTCTTCTTCCCTTCCCGATCATCCCGAAATGCCGTGCTGCGGGCAGACATCTTCCTCTCTCTCTCTCTCCTCATGAAAATGGTCTCGAGGCTCCCTCCTCCCACTGCTTCCTCTTCACTCCATCCCTCTCTCTCTCCTTTTTGGTATCAGCTAAACCAATTCTCTTCTCCAGCACAAGTCCTCCCTTTCCTCACTCCGCTCTCCTTCAACTCCTCCGGTCTCTCATCCTCTCTCTCCCTCTCTCCTCCTCTGTCCACTTCCGCCTCTCACCTTCCTCTGCATCGTACCCGAGGGACATGGGAACGGGTAGCCCGAAGATTGGCCACCTTGAATTGGGCCGGTTGAGGGCTTTCAATACTTCCCTCCCCTTTCCTTCCTTCCCTCTCCTCTCTTTCTCTCGCCTGCACCTCTCTCTTTTTCATCTACTCCATCCATACTCGCACCTCACTCTCTTTCATCCCAGATCCTCTTGCCTCTCTTTCTCTCTACCACTCATGTCCACGCCGCCTCACTCCAATCTTTTTTTTCTACCCCTCCCTCCCCTTTCCTCCATTTCCTCGTTTTCCTCCCTTTCTCTTCCTTACCATACGTCAGTACCGTGAGACATGATTGCTTATTGCGGTGGGGCGCATACGTATTTTCATCCAATCAGGTTTTAATATAAAAACAATTAGCGCCGTACGGTTTTGATTGGTCAAAAAAAATAAATGCATTCAAGAGCTGCTCGATTTACAATTTGTGAGCAGTAAAGTAAAACTAAAAACAAGAAACCGTTTATTAGATAAACTAAATATTCGAAAGAGCTGCAGAAAAATCCACTGCATTACAAGGAAGTTAACTACGTTTCCTTTCCTCCTTCCACTTTTGTTGTTCAGCGTCTTTTATCTTCTCATTTTATTTCCCACTTCATCGTGTTGGTTTTCCTTCTTCCGCTTTTGTTGTTCAGCGTCTTTTATCTTCTCATTTTATTTCCCACTTCATCGTGTTGGTTTTCCTCCTTTCACTTCCGTCTTCTCGCAACTTTCTTCTTAGTCAACCTGTTCCTTTCTCCTCCACGCTCCGCCGCCACCTCCCCCCCCCTCTCTCTCTCTCCCTCTTGACTAGTAAAAAAAAAACCCTCGGAGATATTGCATTTCACCCGCGATCTTATCAATGAAAACTGTTCCGCGGAATTTGCCTTTTCGCGGAGTTTGTTGCGTTTCGCCTGTCTTCATTACTCTCCGCTCAGACATAGAGAGAGGGTAAAAAATTCCCATTTTCTTATCCTTCCTTACTTTCATACGCGAATCTCTTCATCGGGGGGTTCATCTTCCGACTCGGATGGTGAATATGTTTTTCCGGGCAACAGAGACGTCGCCCGCCCCTCTCTCTCTCTCTCTCTTATTCCGCCTGCGGGCAATCGCTTCAAACAGGGAGAGAATGAGGAGGGTTCTCTCTATGAGTGCAAAGCAAGTCGTAATTAAATTCCGACTCTGTGAAGGAATTACATTTAAAAAGGGGGGTGAAGGGGAGTGGGGAGGGAAAAAAAAGAGGACGCCATTGTTTCGCGTCGGACGTCTGGCGAGACTCTTGAGGGGGTTGTTTTGCGATCCTAGCTATAATTGCCTTTGTTTTCCTTCCCTTCATTTCCTGTATTCATCAACTTAATTGTCGATACTGTGAACTTTTACGGGCCATTTAATCGTGTTTGTCGAGCCATGAGTTCAATGCATTTATTCTTTTTTTTTATCTCTTTCCTCCTTCAATTAAGTCTGGCAGGAATGCTCCTAGTGAGTGAGAGAGAGAGAGAGAACCGCCGAGAAAAATCTCACGAGACGACGTCGATTTTTTTTATTTATATAGGTACATGGCGGAGGGCATTATCCCAGGTATCTAACGAAATTGGTATTTGTTCCCCGTGCGGGCATTAGGAAAAAAACCTGGTTATTAAGTAAGTCATATTCGACAACAGCTATTACGATACCTTCGTTTTAATTAAAATCCCACAACAGGTTGCGATCTCTCTCTCTCTCTTTTCCCTCGATTAAATGGACGGAGGAGAGCGTTTTTATGTTGTATGGCTCTCGTATAATGCGATATTAGAGATACAGCAAGCGCGCAGGATAGCCAAGCTCGGACGCATTTGTTTTTGCTGTATAAAGCATTACCGGCGAAATTATTTGACTTTCAGCTTGGATGAAATGACCACTGTTTTTAAAAAAAAACGAGCGAACGCGCAAAAATTCGCGCTTAAAAAATAATAGATTGCGTAAAAACATCGAACATATGTTCGATAGAACGAGTCTTAATTTCTCGGACGTGTGCTTATTATTTCCTTAGATCCTGCTTTGTTTGTTTTAGAAGTCTTTCCCTGCGAGTTCTTTCATTTTGACGCATGCCGATCCGTTTCTTTTTTTTAGGACAATTTATCGTTGGTTAATATCGCATTCATCCATTTTTGACATATTTTCCGTTTCCTCTTCGCCCTCTACGTTAATCTTCGGGATTGATCATCGTAAAAATGTACGAATAAAGAAATTTTCGACGCTTATCGCATTTCCGTTTTTTTTTACTAGCATGGCATGCACACTCGGCCGCCCCCACCTCCCCCAAACCCATCTCCCTTACCGATTTCTCAATTTCCTTTAACACGAATTCTAGATCAGTCTAATCCCCTCCGTTCTCCGACTCCCCCATCCTCACTCTTTTGCTTGTCGATTTCCTCCCAATAAACTTTTCCAACACGGATTCATTCCCGCCTTCCCGTCCCTCTCATAAAAAATTCACTCTCATATATGTGCCCCTATTCCGTTTTTCATCCAAGTCGTCTCCAACCTCCCCCTCCTCCCTCTCTACTCCTCTTTCTCCGTTTTACCTTGTTTCATTTTGATTGGGAGTTGTTAGTTTTTCGTTTTGTCCTTCCAATCGATGCGTCGTCGTAGAATCGCGCTGGGAAATTTTCCCCCTCGTTTTCCTTTCCCGTTTTTCTATAGGGTCCGGCGTTGTGAATTACTGCGGATTCAACGGGAATAATCTTTGGATGGTTAATTTCTGTTGAGGAACATTTTGGCGAGTCCTTTCTTTGTTGAGCTGAATCAAGAGGCTCAAGCACAACATAGGTATGCCATCTCGCACAATATGTAACAATATTAAGTTGTGGATATTTTACTCATCAAATTATCAGAATTATCAGTAATTAGGTTTATCTTTTAGAAAATGGTCTGTCGGGAGTTATTCCTTAAAGATTCTTGTGACGATACTAAGTAAATATTTAAACAAAATTTGAAATTTTAATTTGGATTTCGTTTGTTTTTCGCGTTGCTATGGTAAACGAACTCTATCACGAATTTCAACATTTAAAAAAAATAAAAATAGGAGAGCTTTCGAAAAGGACCTGCCTTTCCATTCGTTCCCTTCTCTCTTACTCGATGTCAGGGCTCATGTTAGACTTCGGTTACTATTCACTCTCTTTTGATCGCGTAGGTAATAAAAGACACATCTGAGCAAAACTCATCTAGCATAAACATCGCATTACGTTTGTAGAAAATAATTTCAGGATGCAGATCTCACCGAAGAAGGCACTAAAGTCGGTCGCTCAAAGAAAAAGAGCAAAAGATATATATATATATTTTCAAATCTCGTGCGATTCGAGTCGTCGTCGCCCACCGCCTTCTCGCATGATCCATAGAGGGCGCAAGCGAACGAAAACGTACACTCAACTCGCTCTTCTTTTATTTTATATTTCCTCGCGGCGAAAGAGTACCCGCAGCAGCGTAGTAGCTATAGGGTCATCGATCGAAGGAATCCTTGGTTTAGCAGTCGATTCGCGTGCCTTACTACTTTGGGCAAATAGCTTCTCCCGCCGACTCGTTTATTTTTCTTCGGCTCTTTCCTATCGCAGCTCTCCTCTCTCTTTCAGCGCTGTCACCTTCAGAGCCGTGCTTCTTTCCCTTGGAAAACGTACCATTGCGCCGCACAAAACCGCATCCTATACTATTCCGTCCACCTTCCTTCCGTTCAACCATCCCACGCTTCCCTCTCCTTCTCTTCTCTATGCACATTCTTCTCTTCCCTCTCCCTCCCCCCCATCTACCCCTCCCCCCTCCTGCACCCTCCCCTTAAAGCGCCACTTTCCCTTCTGCACACCTCCCTTTCCGAGATTACTCCCCAACAACGCGATTTTTTATTCATCATTCAATTTTCTCTTCCCATCCGTTGTTCTCTTGACCATACGCCATCCTCTTTTTCCCTTCTTCAGTCCCCCCTCCCCCTTCCGTCCTATCTCTCTCATTCCTCTTCCTCGTCCGGGCGAGATGCACTCCGATCATGTCGGTCAGACAACCTTCCCGCGGATGCGTGTGTGCATGGGTTCTTTCGGCATCCACACTACCTCCAACTTCTCTTTCTCCAACCCTTCGCATCTCGAAGAAACGGAGAAGGGATGGGATTAAGAGTATCGAAACTTGCATCCCGTGAAAGTGCGCGCGCGGCATGACGCGTTCTCAGGAGTTTTGTGCGGCGTGGACCACCGCCGCCAATTTTCGCTTATAATCATCGTTGTGTTGCTAAAAATGCTATTTTTCGCGTTATTGAACGAATGCGTTCAGAAAGTGTATCGTTTGGGCGTGATACAAGAAAATATGAAGTTGCATATTCGTGGAATATCTAAAGGAGTTATATCTATGGAGGGAAAGTATCTTCCTGTATCCTCATACACCGAGTGACGTAGCTTGCTTTTTCGTCTATGTGCACTATATTTCTCGCCATTTATTTATTTCTTTGTGTGCACACATACGTACGAAATTATCATTTGCTCGAACTAATTTGCCCTTCAGACATAGCACATTTTCTTTTCATCTAGTACACTTCATAAAGTCTTAAATAATTTTGTTTCATCTCGAAGCTAGCAAGTAAAAAAATGTCGCTCTAATCCTCTTCTAATTCTTTTCAACTCCCACATTACGAAATTGTATTATTTTATTACATCGGAATTCACGAACTACTTCCCTCATAACGTTTTATGGCATCAATCGAGAGGAATTCTCCCATTCAATTTTCCCCTCCCCAGACCGCGTCTTTCCCATCCTTTCCTCTCGAAGAGTCCCTTTTCCACCTTATTCGGGGGCAATTTTCGCGTCATATCGGCCACTTTTCCGCCTCTCCGTGCAATTAAGTTTCGCGCCGACCGCCTCTATGTTCCATCTGTCCATGAGCGCCCTCTCTCTCTTCCTCCCTATCTCTCTCTCTCTCTCTCTCCATCTCCCTTCCTCCCTCCTTCCCGCAGCTTTCCGATCCGGTTTACACCGATCGCTTCACTTTCCAACCTCCACTCCGCAGCCAATCACGGAATCTATCGGCGCCGACATTTTTTTTTCATCCAGCACCCTCCAACCCCCCTCGCGCGATATCACTCAATTTTCTGCGTTTCCAATCCTTCCTCCCGTCGCCTGCCTCTCCAATCGCTCCACGCACGGGAACATCCCTTCGCCGCCTTGTTTTTCGTTTTTCTTTCTTTATATATTTTTTCAAAAATCTCTCCGGCAGTCCTCTCGCCACGTCCTTCCTTTTACTCCATCGTGCGCAATACCCAATCACCACTACCATCAGGTTTTTTTCCTTCATCAGTTTTCGCATCCCCAATCTTCTCCCTCGTCCTTCTCGCCACCGCCGCGTCCACACGCATCAAGGTCTGTCCATCCCTCCCTCCCTCCCTCTTTTTATCTCTCCAATTTCCTCCTCCCTCTTTTTTCTCTCCCCCCCTCCCCCTTTACCCATCCCTACACCCACGCCTCCCCCTCCCCCATCCCACACACCTCCCAATTATTCTTTACATATTTCAAACACGGTCTCTCTCCTCCCGTCTCCCTTACAGTTATCCTCTCCCTCTCTCTCTCTCCCCCCACTCAAAAGAGCCCTCCTCGCTTCTCCCTATCTCCCTTCCTTTCCCATGGACCATCCTCTTGTTTCATCATCATCCCTCCCCTCTTCTATTTTCCCCGGTCCGCCCTCCCTCTTCCGACCTCTCTCCTCCCACCCCTTTTTCCTCTCCGCCAATCTCCCCCCTTCTCTCTCTGTCTCTCTCTCTATCTACACACACGCGCACACACTGTGCCGCTCCTGCAATTTCTCCTTTTTTATTATTTCCATAGCGCAGGAGGGTCAAGTGATGAGATCGCCTCCTCTCTCTCCCCCTCTCTCCCTCCTTGCGAGGTTTGGGCTGGGTAGGGGGAAGAGGTGGCGGGCAGGGTTTTGCTGGGTGATATCGCGGAAGGTCCGCAAGCGGTGTACCAGTGATCGATTTCGCCGGCGGCGTTGGCGGGTTCGAAGTACTGGGCGTTCGTTGTGATGTGGATGGAAGAGAGAGAGGGGGGGGGGAGGTGGTCTCCTCTTCCTCCCTCCTTCCCTTCCTCATCCAACCTCCTGTCCTTCCTCATCTCTTCTCCCGCGTCCTCTATTTGTCCATCTCTTTCTTCTTTTCCGCCTCCATCTTCTTCCGGTTTACTCGCTTCCTATTTATTCCCTAACACCTGTCACTTTGTCTTCACTCTCCATCTTTCTTATCTCTCTCTCTCACTCTCTTTTCCATAACCCTTTCTTTTTTTTACATCTTTCACCCGTCTCTCAAAGTATTTCTCTTCTATCTCATCTCTTTATCGTACCTTTCTTTTACATTCCATTCGCATTTTATTTTCCCTCAAGCCTTTCCTTCTCAAGCCTGTTCTTCCACATCCCTCTTCTTCCTTTCTTCCATTTCACCCCACGTTTCTCCTTCACTATTTGTTTTCACTTCCCTTTTCGTCTATTTCTCCTATTATTATTATTATTATTCCATTATCCCACCCTCCGTTTTCCGCCATAGCGTCCTTTCTCTTACTATTCTGCCTATACCCTCTCTCGCTGACTTCCATCTCCTCTCTATCTTCTTTCTCTATCATCCGTCTCTTCACCTCACCTGCTCTTCACTTTCTCCACCCTCTCTTATTCTGTCTCTCTCTCTTCCCCACCTCTCTCACGAAATGGACATCGGAGGCATTGTGCGGACGGCCTGTAGAGGGGGTTTTAGTGGAAAGGATTTTTTTATTTGTAGGGTTTGAGGGAGAGGGGGAATGTTGGGTTGGTTAAGGGGCAGGTTTGAAGGGCTGGAGGAGGAAAAAATATAAAAAAGGGTGGGAGGGAAGGAGGGAGTAAAAAGGGGACGCCACCGTCGCCGTCCTATACCTACCGATTGATTAAAAAATAATATTATGAAGATGAGAGAGGCCCTGTGTGTACGTATGTGGAAAGGGGGAGAGAGGGTGGGTGGGGGAGGAGGAGGGACGGGGATGGAGCGGCAAATAAGTGATCTTTTTTTTATTCTGTCGGAAAGAGGGAGAGAAGTCCAGAGAGGAGCAAGAGAGAGAGAGAGAGAGGAAGTCCAGAAAGGAGAAAGAGGTTGGTGGGAGGTAAAGAGTAGTAGTCGGAGTGGGCGGTAGCGATGGGAAGGACAGGAAAGAGGAGTTTGAGTGAGTGGGTTTGGAGAAATGGAATATAGTGGTGAGGGATGTGGGAAGGGGTGAGATTAGGTGGGCCAGTTGAGGATGCTACTGGGCGGATATGACGAAGAAGGTTGTTATACACATATATATATATATATATGGTGTAGTAGGGGGTGGGGCATAAAAAGGGTCGATTGGGTGACTTGCGTAAATATTTTAAGTGTAAGCGCGTATATTTTTTTTGGTAGCTACCCGGGAGATAGTAACGTAATTTTTAGTTCCGGTTTGGAATCGAACGGATGATGGGGTCTGCCTGGGTTGGAACAAGATTTCCGATCCTTAATTTAAAATTTGTTTGTTTTAAATATATACATACGCATACGTAATGCTAAAATGGTGAGGGAGACACGGAAAATTCTTATCTAATGTCAGACGCAGCATTATCCATCATTTTTTAAATCTCTTTCGAGGTTAATTTTCGATTTCTTGCAGGAGAAACTTCAAATTCTACGTATAGATTAATAATTTCGGCCACGATACACGAACGTATCCTTTTTGTCCATCCTTTTTCTACGGGAGCGGTTGAAATCTTTTTCAACTTGACTCTTTAAGGATGGAAGTTCATGAGAAACGATTTTCGAAAAGCTTCATTGGCAAGTAAGGATTTTATATCTTCTTGCAGGATGATTTTCGTCTCTGATATTTTATCCCTGTTCAACTGACCGAATCACCGTATCCCATTCTTTTTGTCGCGATATTGTATAACATAAGGAGCAGCTCAGCGTTCGCCGCGCGTCCCCTTCACGTCAAATCCTGCCACGAGACGACGGTAATCCCTCATTTTACACGCAGCCCAAGGAGCGTTGTTAGTACGCGATAGTACTCTTAAGTGCACGTGCCAATCAAGGAATGAATCACGCGTACGCGGTCGTGCCGTCAGATATATAACTTATATATATATATATTCTTCCTCGAGTTAATCTTACGCTACAGCCATGGGCAGACACGTCCACTATCTCTCGTCGTTCGATCCAAGTTCTTTTTCTCCCCCCCCCCATCCCTCTCCCCATTGTCGTTCTTTCCCTCTCCCCTCCTCCCCCACTGTTCCCCCTCGCCCTTTCTCTAAACCGCCCTTCAAAGATCCCCATCCACGCCCCTCTCGCCACTTCTTACCAATTTTCGCCTATTCTGTCCCTCACTCATTAAAAAACCTCGCCCCTCTCACCCTTCTCTCCGCCACCCTCTCTCTCTCTCTCACTTCGTCTCGGCCCAATCTACGCCTCGCTCTCATTATACCCCTTCTTAGATTGCTTCCCTCTCTCCCTCCTCCTCCTCCCTTCCTTCGTCCCTCTTCATCATTTCCCTTTCAACCTCCCTCGTTTGTCTACGGCTCCCAATCAAACCCTCTCTACTCTCTCTCTATCTCTCTTTCACACACACACACAGAGCATGGCAGGTTTTTTTATTCGATGCGCTGATATGCCTCGGACACGAAATCGATAGTTACTGCGAAAAGAAGAGGTTTCCTATCTCGGACACTTTCGAACGTTAAACGAGTAACAATATAAAAATTAATTTTTATTATTAACTTTTTAAAGGTTATAAATATCGTATGTACGTATTTTTCATGTGCTGCAATACGCTGTCCGTAATTTCGCTAAATCAGCAAACAATGGGGATTCCCTTCGCGAAGAATGTTTTTCACGTCTAAAGAACAAAATGTGTGCGCCACAAACAAATTCTTGCATAAAATCCACGCGTATTGGAAAAACAGACGTAAAGAAATGAATTTTTATTCAGTTAGGCGTTCTTCGGTTCAAGTCCCAAGATAGTACATTTTTTTAAAAATGGTTTTAAAATACAATTCAGAAATAGGCTGCACTGTGTTACATTTATTCACGAACGAAGATTGCGTTGACTACCGCCAGCACGGAACAGCCGTTAAAGGTAGGAGCTAAAGCTAGTAAACGCAAGCTGTTCTCGAAACGCTGCTGGAATTGAACACGGATCGTTGTATTGAATGGACATTGTCCAGAAGTCTCTTTTCGAATTATTCGACATCCCTGAGTTATCGTTTTATATGCTATACATATATCACTGTAAAGTAATATAAAAATGGTTAAAAAGAGATCGAAGCAAAAACTTTTTTCCGACTAAACCAACCGAAGCTTTTCTATGTAATACATGTGTGTAATATCTGTATATTGGTCGTCGTAAACCTAAATTTGGCGATTTTCAAATTTGGGTGAACAACCCAAACGTAAAAAAAGTTTTTTTATCCACTACTAAGGACTCGTATTGGCTGACCAGTCTGGAGCAGGAGAGAAAATTGCGTTTAAACAAATGGGGAAGAGTGACACGAAAGAGCCCTAGAATTTTATGTACCGGCGCGGCAAGCCCTTCATACATTGGCGAAGAATGATTTTGCTCCTCCCCTCCCGTGTGCCAAAATTTCTGATAAAAATTAAGTTTCGATTAAATTAAACGTCTAAGGTAGTGACGCCCAAACTTCTCGGGTCGAGAGCCACATAAGCCATTTCTGCTCTCATCGTGGGCCACATCCAATCGTAAATAGAGTTGAAGAATAATTTAACAATCTAAAATGGGTAAATTGTGGATCTATGTAGCTTAATTTGTTTCAAATGTATTTATCTAAAATAAGAATAGAGGGATAAAGGCTAAATATATCGTTTTTATAATTTTGTGTTTTAATTTCTACGTTACACTGTATCCTATAATTTTTAAATTCATAGCGGGCTGGATGTTGCTCGCTGGCTGCAATCTGGGCACCACTGATGAGTTACACGTGTGTAATATATATGCTATGAAATTGGTCGCGGACCTCATGAAATAAATTCGCCGGTTACACTTATGGAATCACTGGTCTAAGATCTTGGGCGCCCCTAGAGCTGGGCCGCCCTTTGGGATCGCCCACATAGCCCGCACCTTAAACCCGCCTTGCATACAGCGCAACTCCGACTCAGCGCTTCTCTCGGGCGTTGCATATCAGCGAGCTGAATGGAATTGGGAAAAATACTAAATGCGGGTTCTGTATTGCACAGACATATATTCCTTTTGAGGACCACGAAAGTGAGCTCCGAATGCAGGAAAGCGTTATGCTTTGGAAGCTCAAAGTCGGAATTTCACGTGGAAAGGACTATCGATGCTACCGTAATTAAGTGTTTACTCATTTCATCGCTTATGTTCCGGATCGACATCCTCCTCCCGCCCCATCTTAAAGTTATTCCGTATTCTAGCAAGTATCTCATACTACCGACTTCGCGGTAAAAAGGAGTTTTTTTTAGCCTTGACCGGAAATACTCCGCTTGCCGTTTTATGGATGCTTTTGCGTGTACTTCATGAAATTAGCATGTGAAAATGCATTCCGGGAAGGTACTGATATATCAGGAATCCGCAGTCAGGACTTCAATCAAGTTACAGTATGGTATCCTCTCCGCCCGTTTCTCTCTCTCTCCTCGGAATGATCATCCACCTCCTCCCCTCTTCCCCCTTCGGTGTGCGCCTTCGGAGGAATTCCCGTTCCTTCCGCCATTATCTTGGGCGTAACGTTTGCTAACCTATTGAAATGCAGTAAATCTTTTCGCCTCCCGACTCGTTTTATCTCGCGGACGTCACAAACTGAGATCTCCGATACGCGCGAAGCATGAAAAATCTTCCTGTGACGACCATTTGTTTTATCTCCGGAGCGATCCGGTCTTCTCCCCCTCTTGATCGACGGTTCTCCGTCGAACTAAGGTTTTTCGTTTGTTTTATTTTTTTCTTCCGAGTTTAGCTGCGACGACGTTCGGTACCATACCGGTACGTTGGCGAAGAGCTTAGTTAGCGATCGTTCTTGAAATACGGCAGGACTCCGTTATAATGAGATACCTACAAGGGGCTGGCATGCGGGTTTGGTTATAAGTGACGCGCTACAGATATAATGTAAAGGAAAAGCATTGCGTTGTTTTAAAACGAAGCACAATTTGTTCGAGTTTATTTTCATGGTAACAGGAGAGGAAATTTTTAATAGGTTTTTAAAATTTGACTGCGTATTTGTTAATTTTTTCCTCGGTTAACCTCTTGCTATCGGAGCAAGTAGGCCAGAACCTGTCGCTAAATCGGGGTTGTCACACAAAACGAAGTCGCGATAGAACCGAGTTTTTTCCTGTCCGGGTATTAAAGTTCCTTTTTTTTTTGTAACAAAAGCTTCCAGTATTAAAAGTCGGAATTTCTAAATAGAGGACTTGGCGCTCCGACGAACGATTCTGATGGCGTAATGACGTACATGCCTATAGGTTGAGTGTTAGTATGGGTGATAGAATCTTTTGTGATGAAAAAATAGGCCTCGTTCAGAGTCATCCGTCTGTATGGACCACATGTGCAAAAATGAATGTTGGACCTCTTTCAGAAACAACTAATAAACAAGTACATTGATTCATTCATTATTTTAATTAATATTCATTTTGAATAGAAGATTTAATTTTCAATATGCAGATACAAACAGAAATAAACTGTTACTTACACTCTCTCTCAGGGACTACCGTTGGCCGGTTAGCCCATAAGCACCAGGTAGTCTTGTTAGTTATGCCACTGATTCGATGTGTCACAGGAAAAGCGTTCGATTTAAAATAACCCATATATCGAAGGAATTAAAAAGAAAGAGAAAAATCCCTAAATGGTTGGCACTAATAAAGGTTAGACCACCCGCGAAGGGGGTCTTATTTTCCCTTCTGTGCATCTCTCCCATTCCTCTATATCCGCCACCCCACTATCCATTAAAACGGAAACCTAAGGATCGCGCGAGAGCGAGTAATTTTATTCTCGGCGACCGTAACTCCTTCGACGCTTCCGAAGTCTTTCTCTCTCTCTCTCTCTCTATCTCTCCCTCCCTCCCTCCTACTCTCCGTCACGTTCTCTATCTCCTCCTCTCTCCCATTCTATATCCTCTCCCACTCTTCCCTCTCTTTCTCCTACTCTACCCTCTCTTTCTCGTACTCTACCCTCTTTCTCCTACTCTACCCTCTCTTTCTCCTATTCTACCATCTCTTTCTTCTACTCTACCCTCTCTTTCTCCTACTCTACTCTCTTTCACCTACTCTACCCTCTTTCTCCTACTCTACCCTCTTTCTGCTACTCTACCCTCTTTCTCCTACTCTACCCTTTTTTCCTACTCTACCCTCTCCTTCTCCTACTCTACCCTCTCTTTCTCCTACTCTACCCTCTCTTTCCACTACTCTGCCATCTCGCTCTCCTGCTGTACCCTCCCTTTCTCCTACTCTACCCTCCCTTTCTCCTACTCTACCCTCTTTCTCCTACTCTACCCTCTCTTTCCACTACTCTACCCTCTCGCTCTCCTACTCGACCATCTTTCTCCTAATCCCGACTTTTTCCCCTACTCTCTCTCTTTCTCCTATTCTACCCTCTTTCTCCTACTCTACCCTCTCTCATACTCTCTACTCTCTTTTTATCTTACTCTCTATCCTTTCTCGTACTTTCTACCGTCTCTCTTCCACTCTATCCTCTTTCTCCCATTTCTACCCTCACTTTCAGTCTCTGCCCCCTCTCTTCCTCCAATGCTCTTTCTCCCTTCCACTCTATATCCTCTCTCCCACTCTTTACCTCCCTTTGTCCTACTCATTCTCCTACGCTCTACCTTCCCATTCCCTCTCTCTCTTTCTCCTTCCCCCCCACACCCTCCTTACCTCTCCTTTCCTCCCTCTTCCTCACCATGGATGCGAAAAATCACGGACTAACACGGATAGCGAACCCTCACGTCTCTCTTCCCGTCTCCAAATTTCCCGTTTTATTCTCGGTCTTGTTCTTCTCCCTTCTCCTCCTACTTCGAGACCCAGAAAAAAAAACAGAACGGTTCCTTTCATTTATTTTTTTTTGTTTTTTCCTTTGCGCGCGCTTCTCTGCTCGCCTAATCCCAACTCGTGTCGGCTCCACTTTATCGCTATTATTATTTTTTTCGGGAAAATTTTCGGATCGTCTTCCTTTAGTGGACGTGTAAAAGAGGAATATATATATATATATATATATAATATATATATATATATATATATATATATATATATATATAAAGAAACAGCACGAGGATGGATAAGAGGGATTGAGGAATAAGAGAGGACGGAATGAGAGAGAGAGAGTAAGATCGGAGGGTGGGAGGAAGAGAGATGGAGAGTGGGAGGTATATATGGGAATAGGGAAGAGGTCTCAATCCTCGCCAGTCGACGCATGGTTTTCATATACGTTTTTAAAAATACGGGCATGCATGCAAGCAAGCGAGCGAGCGAGCTGAGCGGGCCTCGTTGGGGTCCCCTCAAATGAAGCCGTATTTTCCCATAAATGTTGGGTGGAACAGCTGCACCCGCACCCTTTTACTTCCTCCCAACTCTTCTCCCTCCATCTCTCCTACATATATCCCCTCTCTCTCTCCTCTCTTCTTCCCTGTCACAGCCGCGAGTGGGAGTGAGAGAGGGAGTAGTGGGAGGAGGAGGAAGTGATGTTTTCGGGCAGTGAAAAAGGGTGGGAGTCGTTGGTGGGTGGGTGGAGATGTTGGGTGGGTGGTGGGGGAGGGTGGAAAGGAGCTATTTTCTCCTCGCACTCCTCAATTAGCCGCAGTGATTGGTCTCTTTGCCATATACACACATATGCAGCGCTCTCCTTCTCTTCCTCATCCGACTACTACTTCTCTCACTTTTTTCCGCGTACCTCTCTATCTCTCTCCCTCTTTCAACGAAACATCCAATCGACTTGTTCCTTTCCGACGCGTTTACTTCTGCTTTTCGGAACTTTCGGATGAGGGATGTTTTTAGGAAAAATATAATTCGGATCCTTCCATCTTTCCGCGTTAACAAACGGATATACGCGCGTATAGTAAGCAATCCCCGATAATGAGGCTTTCTGCATCGTCTAACCCGCGGCTATTTGCTCAGACTGGGATTATGCAGTGTTGGAATGCTTGCCCGCTATACTCAGGGGCAGATTGCTGTTGTGACTGGCGGCGAACCAAAATTAAGTTTTCGTACGCGGACGATGCCGTAATGTTTATTGAAGTGCCCATATATACATATCTACGGAGGGTTTTGGACGTTTCTTTCTCCGTCTCTCGTATTTTGCGTCCGCGGACGGTTTTATTTTTGTCCTTCCAGAATAATAAAAGTAAACGAGGACCGTTTTTCGTCGTCGAGTTGGATCGTGCGCTAATTAAAGCGGTAAAAGAGGAGCCAAATTCAAAGAAATATGGAAGGGATGCTTCCCTCTGGGAGGAATGCGAAAATTGCCTCTTTTAAGATTTAAGTATCGGGAGGTAAGTTTTTTTAAGTGTCTACAAATACACGAGTTTGTTTTCCTCCGAAGTAATCTTTTCCACTCCCGCGGTAATGTGTCCGTTGGAAGGCTTTTTCTATATACAGTACCGGACCCCTTATCCTGCAGGACCTGAAACCCAGCTATATTCGGGGCTCGTGCCTTTGGTACAAATTTGAAATTAGAGTGCTGAAAATTTCTCTGAAATGCAATTATGTTTTCTGTAACGTATTAAAAGCCAGTGGTTGGAAAAACAACGTGTATTCTTTTACGCTGCCTTTCATTCAAGCCTCGAGCTTTACAACGATTATAAATATATTTTTTCAACGGAAAATTTTCGACTGCTCGGTATCTATACGTTTTTGCCAGTAGTAAAAATATTAAGAAACGCTTTATCTACTAGGTGCGCTTTGTCGATGGGAAAATATTGTTTTACGAGAAGATAAAGATGCAGTAGCGATTTTTAGTTTTAGAAAAATAATTACAATAGGTCTTCATTTGTTTACAGTGGTTTGGTAAACAAATAAAATCCTTGTATTATTTACCTTTAATACTTCTTTAATATATTATAAGCACATAGCAATGGACCACGTTCCGGAAAATATCCAAATCCGGCAAACGTCCGGTCCCAAGCTTGCCGGATAAGGAGTCCGATACTATATATGTGTTAAGCAGTTTACATCAATTTACCTTCTCCGATTAAAACATGAGACTAAAAAGAAAAAATTAATTAATTAAAAAAAGGTTTTTTAAAAAATAACTTTTATATTATGCACTCTCTCTCTATAGTTATCAATCTTGCGATTGGTTGGTAACAGCATCAAGTGAAATCCTTCATTCTTTGTTGTCTCATATTAGCTTTCCATTTATCTCTCTTTCCTGCCAGTCTTTTAACTTCTTCATAACTTCTACAATTCATATCCTTTTTTATCTGGTCCATAATTGCAATCTTGGTCGTCCTCTTTTATTATTCGCATCTACATAACCTTCTATTACAGCTAGAAGCAGTCCATCGTGTCTTAGAAGGTGACCAATGAGCCTATCCCTCCTTTCCCTTATTGTTTTCATAATTACTCTGTTTGTTCTCATCATTTCCAGAACTTCATTTGTAATCTTGTCTCTCCAGCTAATCTTCAGCATTCTCCTGTAGCACCACATTTCAAACGCTGCTAACCTTCTTTCTTCTACCTTTTCCACTGTCCAACTTTCACAACCATATAGGGCTAAACTCCACACATGTTTTTAGCAATCTTTTCCTTGTTTCCAAATTTATATTTCCTGAAGTGAAAAGATTCTTCTTTTTGCTAAAAGCCACCTTTGCCTGTTGTATTCTGCTTCTGATTTCTCTAATACATCTTCCATCCTCAGTAATTTTGCTGCCCAAATAGTTGAATTACTTAACTTCTTTAAGAATTTGGTTCCTCGTGATTATCTCTGTCCCATCTTGTTTCCTTTGTTTCAGCCTAATACCATTACTTTTGTCTTGCTTTTGTTTATTCTCATACCATATCTATTCTCTAGTATGTCTTCCAATTCCAGCAAGCATGTTGACAAATGTTGTTCACTTTCAGCCAAAACAGCTATATCGTCTGCATATCGCATCACGTTTATCGTTTGCCCCTGTATTTTTATTCCTATATCTACCCTTTCTCTTAGTTCTTGTAAAGCTGATACTATATAGGCATTAAAAATGGCGGGTGACAAACTACACCCCTGTCTAACTCCTTTCTTTATCCGAGCTTCTTCTAGTTCCCCTCCGCTCTTTGATTATTATACATATTCCATATGATCCTCCTATCTCTAAGCTTTACTCTAATTTCTTTCAACACTGCGAACATTCTACTCCACTGGACATTATCGAAAGCTTTTTCAGTATCTATAAAGGCAATATATGTCTCCCTGTTCTTTCTTATGCGTTTCTCACTGATGATTCTTAGTACTAAAATAGCTTCCCTAGTTGCAGTTGTTTTCCTAAAACCAAACTGATCCTCTGATAAGATAAATTCCATTTTTTGTTCGATTCGCCTATGTATAATTCTTGTTAAAATTTTCGCTGCATGGCATATTAGGCTAATTTACGGTGATCCTTACATCTGACAGATCCAGCTTTCTTTGGTATTGTTGTTATAACACTTCAAAGTCACAAGGTATTTCTCCGGTTTCATACATAATTTTTATCAGAGCGAAAATTTTATGTAACATCACTTCGCCGGCAGCTTTATACAGTTCTGCTGGAATTTCATCTATTCCTGCCGCTTTCCTCTGTTTTAGATCCGAAATAGCTGTATCAAATTCACTTTTAATGATCAGATCCCCTTTCTCCTCTTCTACTTCCCTCTCATCTTCATGTAATCCCTTATTCGTGCTTTCCTCGTTATATATATTTTCCATATATTCTTTCCATCTCTGAACTTTCTGGATGTCTTCTATCATGAACGTACCATCTTTATCAGTAATTCCTCCTCCATGTCTCTTATAGTCTCCAAAAAATTGTTTTATTACTTTATATTATTATTATTATCAATGATGCGTTACAGGTGGGCAACATGCCCGGTGGTAACAGTACAACCAAGTAGAAGTAGAATACAAATACATTTATAAGTTACAACTTACACTTATCCCTTCATTGTATACAGTTACAATGCAATATAGAATTTCTATGTTATGCCCCTAACTTTACTTATAAATGCCGTCGTTGTTTTTGGATAAGGCTCAAAAACTCCCTCAGGCAAACTGTTCCATTCAGTGATCCCCCTGTTTAGAAATGAGTTTTTACTGATTTCCGATTTTTGGGGTAACGTCCTTATTTTATTCTTATGATCGGTCCTTCCTAAGTAGCTTGGAACGAGCAGTTTCTTTCTCATTTCACCGCATTTAGTTTTTCTGCTGCTATATCTATTTTGCCATTTCTCGTATTATCCTGTATTTCTGTACATCTCTGTTCTAAGTAAATTTCCTTTTCTTTCTTGGATTTTCTCATTATTTTATTCCGTACCTTTCTATACTTCGCCTGATCCTCTGGTTTATTAGAATTTTTAAGCAGTCTCCTTTCATTTAACATTTCTAAAATCTCGTCCGTTATCCACGGCTTTCTAATGATAGGTTCTTTTCTTCCTAATATCTCATTTGCTGTTGTATGTAGAACGAATTTTGTGTGTTCCCACTCTTCTTTAATCCCTCCTACCTTACCATCCTGTACTTTACTTAGTCGTTCTGCATCATTTTCATACTCTTTTTGGATGTTTTCTTATTTAAAATTTTCTAGAGATCATCTCTTTAGCTTCCCTTTTTGAAGCTTTTTGAATTTTAAATTACATTTAGCCATAACTAGATTATGGTCGCTTCCAATATCAGCACCAGGATAACTCCTGCAATCTTTAATTTGGTTTCTGAACCTGTGTCTTACCATGATGTAGTCTAACCGATACCTCCTCCTCTCTCCTTGCATTTTCCACGTGTGTAATCTTCTCGGATGATGTTGAAACCATGTGTTAGTTAGTACAAGATCATGAGATGCACAGACTTCCACTAATAGATTCCCTCGTTCATTCCTACTTCCCAAACCGCAATTACCTACAGTTTTCCCTTCTTCCCCTTTTCCAACTATTTCTTCCAGTCTCCCATGACAGTGAGATTTTCGTCACCTTTTGCATACTTTACAACTTCATGCACTAAAAAGGAATAAATAAGTCGTAAATTCGGCTGGTAAGGAGGAACAGAATTTACAACAATTTCGGTGAAATAAATTCCATCTTGCTCAACAATGTTGATTTACTAAACTTTATTTATAACTTTTATAAAAGTTATATGGCGCAAGATAAGGCGCCATATAACTTGTACAAAAGTTCTCCGTACCAGCCGAACTCACGATCGATAAATAAATAAAAATTTATTTTTTCCTTTTTAGTGCATAATATAAAAGTTATTTTTTAAAAAACCTTTTTTTAATTAATTTTTCTGTATTAATTTCCATACCGTATTTTCTACCTGTTAGCAGTAGTCTATTTATCATTTTCTGAAGTTCCTTTTCCTTTCTTGCTAGAAGTATTTGATCATACACGTATTTCACTGTTCTTATAATCCTTCCTCCGATTTTGAAATCTCCTGTGACTTCTAACGCTTCCTGCATTAGGAGATATATTGAATAGAATCGGCGATAGACAACAGCCCTGTGTTACTCTACCGATATTTACTTCGCTGGTGACCGTATTCTCCAACCTGAACTTTACAACTTGATTCATGTATAGATTCCTGATCAGTCTCCTGTCTTTCCAGTCTACACCTATATCCTTTAATATCCGCATCAGCAGTACCCAATTTACTCTCTCAAAGGCCTTCTGCCAGTCGACGAAACATACGCAGCAATCTTGACTGTACTCTATTGCCCTTTCTGATATGATTCTCACTACAGCGATAGCATCTCTGGTTCCTCGTCCTTTTCTGAAGCCGAATTGATATTCCCCAAGCATTTCTTCTGCCTTTTACTCTTAGTCTTTTATTAAGAATCCTCGTGATGATCTTCGAAGTGTGTGAGAGTAGGTTTATCGTTCTTTAGAGGGATCATTGTTACATCTAAGAAATGCTGAGGCCACTCTCTCGAGTCGTAAATCTTGTTAATTAGTTTCGTAATCACTTTTAGTCCTTCCGATCCAATAACTTTAAGTACCTCTGTCGGTATTCCATCACTGCCTGTAACTTTTCCTTTCTTCAGTTCCAGTATCACCTATTCTACTTCGCTTTTCATAATACTTGGTCCCAAGTTGTCTTCTTCAATGTAATCCTCTTCTTCCAGTTCCAATTGTACCGATCCTGCCTGCTTATTGTATAGTTCCTTAATGTATTCTTCCCATAGCTGTGCTATATCCTTTGGTTCTGCGACTATTTTTCTATCTGTATTAATAATTCCTTTACCACGAATCCCATTAGGCTTCTTATCTTCTAACTCCAGTGCCCTAGCGTACATCATATCGTACCGTCCTAACTTCTCCATCTGTTGTATTTCCTCACATTTTTCTTTATCCAATTTTCACTAGCTTTATCTGTTACCCTTCTCAACTCATTATTTATGCGTCTATAGTTGTCTATACCTTCTTCACTGTTAATATTTTCTCATTTTCTTCTCTCGTCCATTTTCTCCAGCATTTCCTTAGTGATCTATGGTTTTCTGATTTTCTTCTCTTGTTTCCCAATCTCTTTATTCAAGGTATCTTTGATGCTGGTTTTCACTTCCTCCCATTCTGTATCCATGGTCTTCGGTTTGTTTTCCAAATTTCTAAGGTGATCTTCCAACTTGGTGCTGAATGCATCGTTCTTTTATTTCAGTTATCTAGGTCCCAAGTCTTGTCTTTCTCTTCTCGTTTTCCTTATTTGTTTAAGCTTTGTAGTTACATTGACTATTAGAAGGATGTGATCTGAATCAATGTCTGCTCCTGGTAATGTCTTATCATTTTTTATGCTGTTCGTGAATCTTAGTTTTACTAGGATGTAATCTATTTGGCATCTCATTCTATCTCCTGAGCTTTTCCATGTATACAGCCTTGGTTTCTGAACCATGATTGGTCACTACTAGGTCGTTATTAACACAGAATTCTACCAGTTTTTCTCCTCGGTTTCTTTTCCCAAGTCCGTATTGACCGACAACATTTTCTTCTTGTCCTTCACCAACTATGCTGTTCCAATCTCCCATTATTATGCAGTTTACCTTTCCTCTTCCGTTTTCTTCGTAAATCTCGTTAATTTGTTCATACATCTCGATTTCTTTTTCTTCATGAGTGGACGTTGGCATATATACCTGGATTATCAACATGTGCACTGGGACTGCTTTTAGCTTTATTGCTACTATATGTATCACATCATAATTAGACTTAGTGTGATTCGATTAATTTCGATAAACAGCGAATTTGTGAAAATAAAATATTCGACGAAATTTAATTGCCGTCGATAAGTGTAGGTTTTTCATCTCTAAATCTTTTGCGAAGTTACATGTCATGGTTTTTTAATTTGGTTTTCCAAGTTAACACCTAAAATGTATTTTAGTACCAGAAAAGCACCATGTAAAAATAATCGGGCCTTGTCATAACAGACGACCACATTTGAATCGGAATTTCCTACACCATCATTGTGAGATCCCCCGTGACATTTTTAAGTAGCTACGTATCTTGCGCTGCAACAGAGTCCAAAAGTACGAACTACGTGAGAGTAGATCTTAGTATGAATGAATACCGATCGCCATTAGTACTTTAACTAATAAATTCTCACAAAATTTACATTTCTAGGGGCTATACCGATAATCCATCTTCCGAAGGAGAGTTTCCCATCATCATCGTTCTGTGTTTGCGTTCTAGGCATTTTTCTAGATTCCTCCTGATTTTTTTTACCAAAATCGCAACTTTTTCCTTCATAATATTTACGTATAAATTTGGTTGTACATATATTATAATAGCGTAACATTAAGTTTTTTATTGAATGGCCGCGATTTTGTAATTGTACGATTCAACGCATAAAATTTAGTTTCTCCTCTCTAAGAAATTGGGAGTAAACAATATTGTTCTTTAGAACTGACCGTACGACGACACTCCGAGTGCTTGTGGGTCCGGACCCCGGACGCAAAGACGGAATTTCCCGAAGGAGAGAAAAATAATAGTGGGGAAGAGTTTCAGGATGCTAAGAGATGATAAAAAAGTTGATTTGGGAAAACCCAAATCCAAATCTGAGAAATGGAAATGGAGAAAACGCCGCCAGTTTGTGTTGGTTGCACCCGCGTATTGCGATAGGAAATCCTTATGACAGATCCTAATACCGGGCCCCTCAGAGGCCCGGACCCTGGGGATTTAGCCCCGGTATCCCCACCCTCTCGGTGGCCCTGACGCGGGGTATCGGGGGAGGAGCTGCGACCCGCGTTATAAGACAACCGCGGTATAACCGAGGACATGACTTTTCATTTTTTTAATTTCTATACTTGCTACAAACAATAAAATTCAAATAAAAAACAATATACAGTGAGTAGAAGAAATTTATTTAATCGATTCCTTAAAACGTCAGTATATTTTGTTGTTTTTACTTTAGTACATAATAAAAAACGACAGGACTTTCTTTCCAAGAAAAAGGGAGGAAGACCCGCGGTATATCAGATTCCGCGGTATAACCGACGGCGTTATAACCGGGGAGCGGTGTAATTATATCCGCGGTTTAAGGGGCTGAATTTTAATGTAAAAACGGGACTATTTTACATTCAAAACAGAATTAGACGGCTGCACGTCATAACGGCAAAGGAGGGTTGATGAAGTTACTATTGATCGATTTTGAAGATCGTCTTCTGACCCTTTATGAATCATACAGCTCTCAAAGATGTGGATTGTGGATTTTTTTGCTTCTAGAAAGTGACTGCATATGCTTACTTTGCTAGAGGAATGGAGAAGGAAATGCCAGTCGGTATTTGATTTGAAACAAGATAGTATTTGTGATTATGAAAGTAAAAAATAAGCGGCAAAAAGAATGACAGCAGTGAATATGTTCTTGAATGGGGAAATTACAGTTGATGTTTGAATTGAAACAATATATTTGTGGCTATGAAAATAAAAAAAGAAGTGTGAAACAAAATGAGAGTTCCGACTTTACCCTCGAATGAATTTCGATGATTGCGACGTAGGTCTAAGCGAAACTTCTGCGACGTATATATGAAAAACCATCCCTAATTTCTTGACGACGCATAAACGAAACGACGTACCTCGGGGACTACCTCTATTCCTTTTAACGTTTCCTTCGGTCGACGAATGTTTTTTACTCCCTTCCTCCTCGGCCTGGAATGTAAATTTCGGTTAATTTCGAACCATATTTCACTTTATAATGGAACATTCTTGCGTCAAACGGAATAACATTTCCACGCAGAAAAATAAATAAATAAATAAAACAAAACTCCCGCGCTTTCGTGTTGCGCCGTTCTTATAGGCCGCTCCCGCCTTATTCCCTTCTGCTTTATAAAATGCATGAAGCGTAATGTATGTGACACGCCTGTCTACTTGTTCCATTTTGTTTTAGCGTTTCATAAAACTCCATCTTATCGCATTGGCGTCAGGAGAGAACGGCGCGGTATATTTGCCTTTCCCCAAGTTTCGAGCATAACCTTATTTCCGATACATCGGGTGTGTTCCGGAAACCCCACTTCCACCGTTATAATGCGTCTTGTTTTCGTCCTCATCGACTATTTATAGTGCGATTTTTTTAAGTTCTCGCTCGCGCGTCGCTTTTGATTATGTAAAAGTCGCCGGGAAGTTTTCGCTTGCTTCCATTTTGACAGAAAAAAATATCACGGACTAATAAAAATCATCTCGTCCGCATCCTCGCATTTATTTTGGGATTTGAATTCGGGGGGGAAGGTTTGCCAATTTCATCCGACTTGAATAGGTAGCGTATAACGTCACTCTCTGGAGTTTATCCATTAAAAAAAACGTGTAATTCAACTATATTAAATTTTCGACTTGAAGTGTACCTCGAGACATGGCATATCGAACAATCCAATCTATCGATATGTCCAGGGATTACTATATATGGAAGAAAGGATAGTCTAATCTCAATCTCGCCAAAATGAAGATGCATATCTATCTATCCATTTAGAGTAATCAAGGCACAAGCAAATGAAAAAATTAAATATGTATTAAGAAAGTATGATTAATGTTATATTATCGTATAAAGTTAGTATACAGGTCAAGTAAATACTCTACTATTTCATTAGGTACAAGCCATGTAAGGTACGTACGTGATTCGACACAAGAAACTTTTAAGTTAAAATTAACGTATAAAAAATCCGGTTTATCGAAATTCAGATAGCACTTTGTCCGGTTAATCGGGAGTTTAATGCAGCACGAAATGGACGCACTCTGTAAATCTAACTAGAGCCAGGCATGCTTGAGTTTCAATATGCCGCTCCGGTGAAGAGAGTTAAAACCTTTACGGGATACGTAGATCGTTTGTGTAAATACGACACAGAAACAAATTGGCCTTCCAAGGAAGGTTGCGATTGCAATCTTCGGGATCGATCGACGAAAACGGACAATTAAAAGGAGCTATTTTTATGGCGGAGTTCCGAAGGAATTAAAATCTAAAAAAATAAAAGAAACTCTCTATCCTTTACACTTTCTGTCGTCAAAGAATACTCCTCGTGGTTTATTCATCTTGACCGCGGTCGGACCGAGGACAAGAGGTCAACGTTTCCTTTTAATTAACGCACTTTTCTTCCGAGTGCGGTCACGGAACCGAACGTAAACGAGGTCCAAGGGGATGTTTATAGACCTCGTGGAGTCCCCCCGCTTAGAAGAAGAAAAAAACGTGGCGGACGTTAAAAATAAGACGTTAAAAACCCCTAAATAATAATAAATCACTTGAAACAAGTTCTCTCTTTCTCTCCTTCCATCTCACGAACCTCGGACATCTTATTATACCCACGCCTTAACGAACGCTCCGTTTTTCTTCTTGTTTGGGAAGAGAGGGGGAGATCGTGTTTGTAATTTTTTTTATTTTAAATTTTCTCGCCTCTCCCACTTATTACTACGCCTCGTATATTTCCCATAATGTCTCCGCTCCATCTCAGAGGACTCCTAAGAGAGACTTTTCTCCTTATTTCTCTCTCTTCATCTTATCCTTACAGCGTTTTGCAAACTCTTCTTTCTCCCCATTATCCGTTCGTCTCTTTACGTCTACTTCATCGTCCTTAACTTCTCCCGCTCCTTCTCCACTTCCTCTTAAAATTTCCCACTCCGCTTATTCCAGCTTGGATCCCTTCCTCTCCCCTCTTTCTTCCTCTCTTTCACTGTCTCCTTCCTTTCTCTCTTTCTTCGTTTACTTCAGCTAGGACCCCTTCCTCTTCCCCCTCTCTTCCTCTTTCCCTCACTCCTTCCTTTCTCTCTACCTCCACCTCTTCCAGCTTGTACCCCTTCCTCTCCTCTCTCCATTTATTCTAGGTTGGACCCCTTCCTCTCCCCTATTTCCTCCCTTTCTCGCTATCTCCACTTCTTCCATCTTGTACCCCTTCCTCTCCGCTGTTTCCTCCCTTTCTCGCTATCTCCACTTCTTCCATCTTGCACCCCTTCCTCTCCCCTATTTCCTCCCTTTCTCTCTAACTCCACTTCTTCCAGCGTGTACCCCTTCCTCTCCCCTCTTTCTTACTCTCTCCCTCTCCCCATTCATTCCAGCTTGGACCCCTTCCTATTCCCTCTCGCTTCCTCTCCTTCCCTCTTTCTTCCTCTCCTTCCCTCTCTCTTCCTCTTTCCATCTCCCTTTCCCTCTCTTCCCCATTTCTCCCTATCGCCATCCTTTTCCGCTTCTCATCAAGGGAGGGAGCCGAGTGTAGCAGCTGGCGCTATTCGTCATCCTAGTTCTATTTCAGGCCGAAGTGAGTCTGGTTGGTCGATATCCAAAGTATCGAAATTTCGTAAAAGTGGAATGAGATCGTTGGTTGGTGGTGGCTACCCTGTCTTTTCCTCCTCCTCCCTCTCTCTCTCTCTCTCTCTTTACTAAACCCTCTCTCTCTCTCCCTCCCCCCTCTCACGCGCCCCAAATCCTCCCCCGCGAAGCGGATTTCCAATGGTTTTTAACCGGAAAACGATTTGGAATGCGTTTTCTATCATGCCTTGACGGTTTTTAAATATCTTCTGCCGAGGAAACGTAGCGAAATGGGCGAGTAATGGGAGAAAGATGTTTCCCGTTATTGTAGTCTTGTTCGGACGTTTCGAGTTTAAGTTCGCTCTCCCTCTGTCTCATATTCATCCTCTTTATGGGGTAATGTGAAGGGGAGATGTAGTTGTAGTTTTGATACTTTCTCTGAGGGGAAATTGCGATGCACTGTAAACTATCTTTGCTCGCTCCTTTTCCTCCGCGTGCACCGTGGATTTTGCAGTCACAGTTGTAAGAAAAATCGAGCGGTACGTTTCCGAATTGTGCGTCTTTTGGTGTTGTTATATGATGTTTTGATAATTCTTAACAGTAGATGTTCCTCTGTCGAATCGGAATTCGAGATTTTTTTCTGTTTGCGCGTCTCTCCCCCCCGCGAAACTCAGAAATATGGTCCCTTTTGCCCCCCTTAATAATCCCTTTTACTCATCTTCCACAAAAGATTTTTTTTCGATTCGTCCCAGTTGTTATTGGTGTCGCCAATGTTACGACGGCGGTAAAAGGATGGAAACGGAAATAAGTACATCACTTGAGGTTTCTTAAAATTCCTTCGATTGCGCACTTTATACCGGAAAACGTTTCGTCTTAAGTGAATGCGTGGTGAAATTCGAGTGTCAGTAATGTCACTCGCGCGTTGGGAAGGTCGATTAATATCCGTCGTAATCATCATCAAAGCACGTCACCTTGCTGTCGCGGGCACCGAAGCCATACTTAATCCTTGTCACTTATTCTCTGGCTAACAATTCCCGTATCGCCGTCATCCTCTTTCGTGTCCGTCTCCTCCCTTAACATTTTATACCGCCTCGTACTTATGCAGCCTCTCCTCGGACCGTTTGTCAATCGTTTCGCTATTATCTCGACGCATAATTTCGTCGATTTTCTCCACACCCAATCGTCGAAGGAGGCTTCTCTTTAAATCTTTGCGATTCCTCTCCTTTTTTTATGCGAACGTTGCTTCGCTATTATAGAACCACGCCCATTTTTAGTTCCTCGTTATATAGCTCCGATCCCATCGATTCTTCACGGAAACGTTACCGCTCCTACTCCCTTTCTTTTTCCTGATTTCCATTTCAGCTGTTCCAATGTGGCAGACGTCTTCGTGTCCCTGTGTTTTCTTATCTTCGGATTTATGGTGCATACTTTTTTCCATTAAGGAGCGCGCTATGATGATCTCTTTGCCATTCAAATCCTTTCGGATTTTCTGGTGTGATAAAACTTTGGTCGACGTTTTATTGTCTGGCGGCCTGTGTGTTTAATTAACGTGTTATGTTTTGACATCGTATGATATTATTCTGCCGTAATTTCTAGCTCAAAATTAATAATATTATCGAGAATTCAAAAGAATTATCGATCAAACCTCATAACAAATTCAGTTTGAAAGCTCTTCTTTCCAATAACTAATTAAAGGTTGGGAAAATCAGAATCTAATATATGGGAATCACCACTGGTGACGACGGCTTCGTAGCCGAAATGCACATCAGGTTATCCCTAAACTTTTTTATGGCTCCTGGAGAGGAATGGATTGTAAATTAAATTACGAGTTCACAACCGAAGTACATCTCTCGAGTTACGGAATTCAACTCTCGAATTGGATAGAACAAATCGATATCAACTAAGTCAAGTGCTCTTCCACTGGGCGCAATGAAAAGCCACAGTATATCGATTTCAGTCGAAGTCCACGAATTCCGACGTTATCCTACCTCGTTATATTTTTGAATCCATTGAAAATATAGCGTGACCGTAACTGTTATCCGAATTCGTTCCCTGTTTCACATATAGTATTTATAAATTATTTTCTTTATGAATTTGAATAAATATATGAATTTTTTTGCCGGTGAAATTTCACCGTTGGAACATTACCCTCTCCCTTAAATTTAAGACAGACATTTCGACCTTCTACCGACACAGAGTAGGGTTCAGACGTTCGTCCCTATTTGTCCACTCCTGGCGACATTTCGCCCTCCTTGTCCACTTCTAGGGACATATACCCTATTACCTCATTCTCTCTCCCTTTCCTCTCTCTCTCTCTCCTGCTTCCCATTACGCCTACGACCACCGAAACCAACCCTCTTCCTCCCACTCCTCTCGCTTCGATTCTCTCTCCTCCCCTACTTCTCCGCATCCTTTCTCCTCCCACCCCCTCTGCAGCCCCGCGCCTCCCCTCCTCCCTCTCCACTCCCTTCCTCGACTCCATCCCCCTCATGCATGCAGAACAATGAATGGGAGGGCTCGAGGGGAAGAAGAATGGCTTTTCAGAGGGAGGAGGTGTGGGGGGAGGTCGAATTTTGGACGGAGGGAGATAGGGGGTGGTAGTGGGTTAGGAGAGAGAGAGGGTGGTGTACAAGGGAGGAAGGGGTGGGTGTTTGTGTATGGAGGGTGGGGCAGATGCTTTGCGCAGGCCACCCTCTCCCGACCCTCCCTCCTCCATCCCACACGACCTCCATCCCTTGGAAAACCCTTTGCATATCTACCACTCTCACACCACACTTCCCTTGCTCGGCCCATATCATTCAACTGCATTCTCTTTTCAACGCCCCTCCCTCTCGTTCTCTCTCTCCCCCTCCCTCCCTCTCTTATCTTCTACTCTCTCTTTCTCCCTCCCTCTTGTACCAACCTCCACTTTCTCTCCCCCCCCTCACTCCCAGTATCGCCTCTCTCCATCTTCCCACTTCCTATCTCCCGGTCCACGCTACATTGCCAAAAGCACCGGCCAACTTGCGGCGAACGCAGTGCAAGCTTATCGCATTATCCGTTCGGTGTGTATGCTTTGATATCTAGTTTTATCTCGGCATCTCTCTCTCCTCTCTCGGTTCCCTCCCCCTGTACCTGCGACCCCTCTTGCTGCTGATGCCGTCTCTCGATTTTTTGGTCTCCCTGTTGTAATGGTGCTGGTTATTGTAGATCGACCACGCGGTCTCCCCTTTTACAAGCTTATAATTTCCTGATTATTTTTTTCCAGGATATCAAAATAAAAAAGTTTTGCGTGTTTGAGCTTGATCGCATCGGTGGAGAAGAATAGGACGATTCCATTATGTTAGACTGGGCTGCGAATTACTCTACATGCGTTTAAAGTAATTATCTCTAATTTTTTTAAATTTTATAAAATATTTTTCATTTACCTAACTATCTATACCTTTTAGAAAAAAATTAATACGCATTTGTTCTATGATAAGTGCTGTTTAAACTCATTTCCTGTTTTTGTTTAAAGGTGTATACGCATTTCGTTGAAAGATATGAAGTTTAATATAGGACTTATCTTTGTAGCAAAGGATGTCAATTGTTATAACTGTAATTTTTTCCAGAGAATTGTTTGATCAAACGTTCTCTCTCTGTCTACGTGGTGAGTTTTCAAATATTTGTATTTCGATTTTTCTTTGGCTAAAAATGTCGTGCTTGAATTTGGCATACCTCGTTTGCTGATAATTTTTAATATTCGGTAGCGTTTCCCTCCGGTGTCATGCAATTGAGAAAGTATTGTTCACGTGGCAAATTATGCAGTGTGCCAAAGAATCGGGAAAAGTGCGAATAACATTGAAGAAATCTCCGTAAGATTGACCATGGCGCCAAACTTTATGAGTTGCTACGTCACTCAATAACCGCATAGTTGCAAAGAGATTAGTTCACGAAGAAGCATGATACAGGCAAATCCGCAAAAGATAAGCTTATCGAGTAGCGTGTGCGGAAAGAATGACCATGGTGATCAGGAAAGTCAAGAAACGAATGAGAGATAGAGACCGAAGGAAATGACGGATAAAAAAGTTCGCTCTTGTACGAGTAGATTGGTGCAGGCCAAGGAATAAGATAGGAATAGATTGGGGAAAAAATAGGAAACAGTACAAGAGAATAGTATTGGCAGAGAGTTAACAAAAAGAGGTGGAAATTTGAAGGAAATGGCGGTGGCATTCGTGGAGTCCCACGGAAAAGTTGGGACGACAGTGGAAGAAGGAGAAGAATTTGCTTTAGTGAATTTCCATTAGTTTTCTAGACAGCCGCTATCGAGAAAATTACTTCTCATTCTTGGTCAAACCCACTCCGTGCCAAGCCAATGTTGCATGCACGGCCAAATAGGAAACGGCGTGAATTAGATGGGATAAGATTGGTAGAATATGGTGCAGAGGCGGAGAAATGTGCTAGAGACATGCCATCGATCCATTCAAGACCGTGAATATTACAAGGAGAATAACGGGTGTACACGTTGGATATACATAAGACGAATAATCAGTCGATATTCAGGTCAAAATTGCAATACTAAAGATCACATTTAGGAATAATAACGTGAACGTAAGTCTTCCTTATGCATTTCCGACCTGACATTTTTTTCATACCAAAAGAATATCACCGACACGCAATTATCAAGGGAGCTTCCGCCCTCTTCGAGCAAGATGGCCGACTCTCTCCGATATTCGAAAACTTCTCGTCCTCTTCCGCTTACTTTCGGATGGAAAAGCATTCCCGAAATGTTCGATCCCGCATTAAACATTTCAATACCGAAATTCCGACAACAGCGGACCAAATTTTTTTTGCAAGAAAAGGTGCTCTCCCCCAATAAATTTTGGGGAGGACCGTTCCGGTCTCTCTCCCCCCCTCTCTCTCTCTCTCGCACCCTCTCTCTCTTTCTCTCTCTCTTTCTATGGTCGCTCTCGCGGGGAAGGTCGAAATTCTCAGAACTTCTCCATTGAAATCGTATATATATAGAGAGAGAGCATTCAGAAGGATCCCTTCCCATTCATACCAATTTGATTCATTTCAAATTGCTACCATCCCTATTACTAAAGCATCTTATAAGCAGCGGCGAATCCTTATAGACGTTCTTTGAGTATTTAACTCGAGGTTTTGAATGGGAGAGAATTTCGCAACCATAGTCCTTGCAGAATGAAATAAAAAAAATTAAACTCTTTACCTATCTACTCCCATTCCCTCTCTCTCTCTCTTCGCAAATTCGAGCCCTTTTTCCTCACCTCGACATCTCTTTCTCCCCCCCTCTCTCTCACTCCTTCCAGCACGTCTCTCCCCATACCCCCTTTACACCCACCCTACCGTTTCGATTCTTCCCCCCCCCCCCCCAACCCAACCTAATTCCTTCCACCCCCATTTTCCTCCATACTCCCCACACCTTCTCCCTTTAACAACCTTACCCCACCATTCCGCCCAATTCAAATTGAGACAATCAATCTATTCCCCTCTACCAATTCCGTTCAACCTCTCTATCTCTCTCTCTCATTCCTCTTTCCCTCCCCTTCTCTCTAATGCCCGTTTTCCTCTCGCATCACCCTCTTCTTTTCTTTTTCCTCCTCCGCTTCTTCTTCGCTTTACCTTTGTCTGTTTGCATTACTTATTTTGCGCCTCTTCGTTGTTTTAATCTATTTACCTATCCCTTCTCTCACGCTTCCCCCTCCACTCCACCCCCTCCTGCTTTTCTGCAGCTCTTTCTCGTAATTTATATTACCTACTGTTCACAATTCGGTTGTAACCGTTTCGTCTAATTTACCACGTTTCTCCAATAGATAGGAAAAGGTTAGGAAAACCAGATGCGCGTTTCGGCTTAGAAACGGCCATCGTCCGTGGCGACACTCGTAGGATACATGCATATCCCTACTCTCTGCGAATCGCCACTGATGACGACTGTTTCGTTTCCAGAAATGCATATCTGGTTTTCCCAACATTTTTATGGCTACTGGAAAAAACACAGTTTGCCAATTTAGTTCGGCCATTAGACGAACTCGAAAATTCATGTTTTCCATATCTACAGGTATTACTTTCATTCCTCCTCCTCGGCTCAGCTTTTTTTATTAACGACTTTTGCACCTGCTTCTGAATTTGTATGCTCTCCTTGACGTCTCCTTGCGCAGACTTTCGTCATCATTCCTTCCCTTCCTGCATCACTCCTCTTTTTTTAATTTTTTAGTTGCCGCGAAACGGAGTCAATATTAGAACCGTAGTAAGCATTGCTTTAGGTATAGTTCAATCGTACGCATGAGAAAGGTCGCTTCGGCGATTCGAGTGATAAATTTGTAAATTTAGGTTTGGATTATTCCCCTCGACCTGCCCTCGGAACAATGATCAGGCGTTTTTTTCTACACTCGCGTTCTCTGCATTGTTCTCGTCAATTCCAAGCCGTTATTTATTTTTCTCTTTCTCTCTCTCTCTTTCAGCGAAAACTTCTCGCACTAACCTGTTTACATCCCGATTGCCATTTTAGTTTCCATTGTGATGGCGCCACTGCCAAAGTTCTTTTTCGCCTGTAGGGTGCGCCACTCTTGTTTTCGGTCCTCTCTCGCCGTTCTCTCTCTCCCTTTCTCTCTCTCTCACTCTCTCTCTCTTTCTCTTACGTTCCTTACGGAGATGACGTCCCTCCAATCTCTCCATTTATTCTGTCATAAGTGATTTGATTTGGCGTAATTTCGTCTCTTCCCTTTCGCCGTCTTTCCCACTCGGCTCTTCCTCCTCTTAACATGGTTGGGTAAGCAAAACGAGCGATATTTACTGCATTCGTATCTCTTGAAAATGTGGGAAGGCGGGTCGAATTGTCGATGTGAAACGCGTCACTCGCGTGTCTTCGCTACGTGCTCCTCACCACGGGGTCATAGCGAAAGCATTATGTGATAAACAAGGTAGCAGTCGTTTAGAAAAAGGAATATTTCTTCCTCTTTCTCTCACCTGCTTATCTCTCCGATTTTATTGTTTCCCTTCTGTTTCATTCCGCTCTTCCTTATTTTTCTTTGTTCGCTTTTCCTCTGCTGATATTATTAGCCCATGCATTTTCCTTTATTTCTCTTTCCACTTACGCCATTTTTATAAAAAATAAACTATTATTGCACGTATAGCAAATGTTTACTTCTCCGTCACTTAGCTGTATCCTTCCCCTTTAGTTCCTTTTATCTTTCTTCACATACTTGGCATTCTTCTTTATCATTTCTTTCTCTCTTCCCTTTATCATATATACCCTTAACTTCTCTTGCTTTCTACTTTCTCCTTTCCTACCTACTTTAGCATCTCTCTCTCTCTCTGTCTTCCACTCCATTCCCAGCTTCTTTCCACTTCTTCCTCTCTTCTCCACGGCTACTACGCATGGCGTAGGACTCCGCGGCATTACCCCGCCCATGAAATCCCTTGCAATTCCATTTCGTACCTCACTCCGCAAACACCGACCATTCCCCTTCTGCCCATTCCCTCTCTCTCCCACTCACCCACTCCCTCTGTGCAGTCCCAAACCTCATCCCCTCCTTTTCATCACCACTCCCTCACTCGATATAGCCTCTCCTATTCTCCTCTCTCTTGCCCCCACGCACCTCTCTCTCTCCACCCCCGCTCGCTGTCCCATTGTTTTCCACCCTCCATCTGCTCCCACCACCGCCTTCCCTCCCCTTTTCCCCCCTCCCCTACCTTTCCATTCCTTTCGCTCCCCCCTCCCCCTCTTTACCATCTCTCGCTATCCCACCCGGCCTCATTGGAACGGGGGCAACCTTGATTAGGCTTCTGGTTAATTAATAACCCCCCCCTTCCTCCTCTCGCTCCTCTTTCTCATCCTTCTTCCTCCATCTCACCCCCATCCTCCTCTCTCCACTCATCCTTCCATCCCCTTTCTCTCTCCTAAACTCCCTCGCTCCATCCCTCTCTCTCCGTCTCTCCCTCTAGCTCCCACACCACTATCCCATCAGTTCCCTCCTATTCTCATCCCTCTTCAGGATTCCAACCACATCTGCTGCCTCCCATCTCCCTCCCTCCCTCTCTTTCTCTCTCCTGTTTCTTCCAGTCTTTTATCGTCCCCTCTTTCGGTTTCCATATCCATCCATTCTCCTTCCCTTTTTATGTATCTTTTTCCTTTTCCTCTGTTTATGTTTTCCCATCTCTTTCCATTCTTTTTCCTTACTCTATCTATTTCCTTCGCTGCTTCCTTTCTTTCCGCCAATTAAGGTAATTTTCTAAGTTAGGTTTTCTTCCCTTTTCTCTGCTCTATCTTCCTTGCTGTCCCTCATTCCGCCGTCTTCTTTCTTATCCTATTCCCTTCGTTTCACCTCTACAATTTGTCTTCCACCCCTCCCTTTCCCTCTCCAGCTTTTCATCCTCCTTAACCCTATCTTCTCGGGTAGATTGTGTTATTTAAATCGTTTTCTTACTCGCTATGCTGTTCCATCTACTCATTTCCCTCTTCCTCCTCCGTTTATCATTTGTTGTTTTTGATTCCTCTCTCTCTCTCTATCTCTATCTGGGCTCTTCTTGGGTGGTGCCTATTTTCGCCTTCGGTTATCCTATACTCTCATGGTTCCACTCTGTCTCAACCAACTATTCTTCCTCTTTGGTGTGTCAGTTTTAGTCGTATTTTGCCTTTTTCATCTAATTCAGATTTTGTCAGCTTCCTTTCTGTCGGCATATCTTATGAGCGTGCATGCGTGCGTGCCGGCTTTTGCGAAGGCCCACGCACGCACAGTTGATCATCTCTGTCTCGAACAGTAACGTTCTAATAATACTGAATTTGTAAAGCTTCATTCAACTTCCTTTTAACGTGTGTAGGTGTGTATATATTTATATTTATATAGGTACAGAGAGAAATCTTCGATTCGAGCTCTTATAGTTCCATTTATCCGACTTAGTATGTATATAGACACATCTATGTGTGTGTACACACACATACATACTTTTTCGTCTTTCTTCCTATCCATGCTATTCTTTGTCCTTCCTCCGGAATTCGTCTGCATCGTTAAAACTTATCGCCTGTTCTCTCTCTCTCGTCGAAAACATCTTTCAAGTCTCTCTTATCCGTTTTTCCCTTCGCGTCTTTCTTTGCCGCGTCGGCGACCTTTGTATTCCGCTCTCCTCTCCCGCGTTTTAATTTTTGCGGCCAAATCATATTCCTCCGTAGGCCTCTTTGAAAGATGTAGCGGCGGAATTCCAAGAAACTTCGTGGCGTGCCGGAAACTAGAGCGCGCGTTATCCTAGAGTTGAATTTACGGAGATCTCCCTCTTTACTCGTTTTCCGTATCTCCGCTCATTGTGTGTGCTACTCCATTTAGGATCATAATTTAGACTTCCGTCTTAGCGGAATACGGAAATAATTAGTAGGAGGCATAAAGGTAAATCACATCACGTCTGAGGCGAGATAAACTAGGGAAAAAATGGACGGAATAGGATGGCTGTTGATAAAGGAGAACTTCTTGAATTAACCATTTTTTTATCCAGGGAAGTGGATTATAAATGATTGCGGTAATGCAACGCGCGCACCTTTTATTTCGAAAATATTTCCTTCGAAAATCAGGATGCGCGCCTTACCGAAACGAACTATTTAGTTCAAGAAAAACAATCGTCATAGAGTGCCATAGGCGGCGGCAGCAGCCACGTAACAAAGAGTATCCAAGAATGGATCATGGAGGAAGGTACTTTTAAGAATGACATCTGTTATAACTGGGCTCGTCGAACGAGGAATTTAACAATTTTTTATAAAAACTTCCTGGCTTTTCCGAGAAACAGGGTGCCTATCTCATTTGGAGTCCTGCGGTATTCGAATAAATACGGTATATTTCGTCGTAAAAACTAAAACAGTCGGTCCATATATCTCCGTCGCGAGGAATCGTGGACAGACTTAAGACTTGTTTTCCAAGGTTCAAAATAATACCGTTTTATTTATTTATTTTTTTAACTTGACGCTTTCGTATCCATTCCTCTCGCGATTTACCATCTTGTCTCGTTAGTGGCGTCGAAAAAAAAAGGAGTCTTCCCTTCTGACGGTAATTTTCCTGTGAAATGTCCCGACAGCTATCCCTTATTCCGTCTCAGAAGCCGTTGTATTAGGTGATTAATAAACATCCGAAAGGGGACGAAAACGAAGTGTTTCTGGCACCATTCCACGACTCAAGTGTCGCATCGTGTTGCAGGAAACTTGTACACGGATCAGCTCATGTGTCACGTTCTCTCTTTTCCCGAGTGCAAGACCGGTCCGCCATCTTGTAGCTGAAGAGGGCGTCATTCGCGGAGGTTTTTTTTATTATTTTTTTTTATCGACGGCCTGATGAATCATTTCCGAACACTGTGTTCATCAGCTTTCCCAGGCCTAATATAGCGGCCCTTAACCCCGTCCCCCTTCCAGAGATTCTTTCCATCGATTGGCGTCCGAAGGGTGATTTTTCATAAGTCCGGTTTTACAATAGAGCGACAGCTATACGGAACGATTTAGAATGCCGATGGGGAGGACGGCATTCTTTTCGGGCCGGGAATTATACTGGCAATATCTCCCACTCCCCGATTCTGCTTTGTTCCTCCTCATTCTCTCTCCTCTTCTTTTCTGCTTTCCATCTTCCTTCGATGATGCCCTTCTACTAAACGTTGGTCTTTGCTTCGTAATATTCTTCTTATGCGGGAGAGATGCTTTTAACGAGTCGTTGATTTATTCAGCAAAGGTTGTTTTAATGCATTCGCAACCAGGCGCTAGAGGCAGATATAGTCTTCTGAACGATGTGTATCCAAATTTGAGGCTTCAGAGAATATCTGGCTCTTATTTAAAAAAAAAAGGAACACCAAAACATCAAGTTACGAAAGTAAGAAAAATTGCGCACAGAGAGGAAAAGATGTAAAAATATCATCGTGATAAAGGCAAGAAAAAGACAACGAAAACGTATCTAATGTCGATTTATATGTATAATTTCTGTGCTTTATCGTGTAGCTGTTTAATGTTGTCTTCAATGTGTTCCTTATTTCGAGTAGTCCCTTGCAACCTTTATAAGGTTTACCTTTTATATATTTTCGAAGTAGCATTCACGATTCACGTTTTTAATTTCATAAACCATATAGTTTCTATCGTTATGACCGATCCCGAAAAGACCACATGCTTTTTTTTCACACTTTACCAAATATTTAGCGTCGTGTGACGTATAAGGTAACAAATATGGTAGATACAAGTTTGGTGTCAGACACAATGGGCGTAGGGAATAATATTTTATTCGATTTTTTTATATTGAAGTTCCTACGTTTTTGAATTCTGCAAGATAGCAAAGATTCGGTAGAAACGAAATGCATTATTTTTAAAAAAATTGTCTCATCGACCCGCGAATCAAATGCATTGCCTCCATATCTGATCGCGGCATCTCGTATCTCTGAATTGCCTCTCTCTCAGTCACGCAAAATTTTTGCGAATTTTCGAATCAAATTAACCGTAAGGTTAATAAAGGAGCCTCCCAGTTGTTTTTTATTCGTCCTTTTTATCGCCGCCGTAATTTCAAAAACAACATTCGCTGCGAAAAAAAAATCGCCGAGAAAGCAAACATAATGCGAATCGCTCGCGGCTCCGAAATATTTTATTCACGCAATTGCACGTTTTCATAGCGTGAGACTTTTTTTCTTCTCCGTCCATTTATCCAAGGGAGCACGGGTGAGGGTTCATTTTTTTGTCTTTTTTCCGACCTATTTCATTTCGCTACGCTTCGGTTGTTGATCAAAAAAGAAGCTAGGCGCAATTATCAAATCCCTCTTAACAATAATATTTTCTTCGAGCCATCCCCCCCCCCCCCCCTGCGGATTCTATTTAGCTCAAAATCCAACAATAATGGAGGAGCCATAATGAGAGAGGGAGAAAAGAGGCGAAAGAAACTTTGTTTCCCGTGCGCGCGCAATTTTCTCTTCGATGAAATTTTCAAACGATGAAACATTTTTCCAAACAAGTGAGAACTCTCCCCCTTTTCGCGAAAACAAACAGCGGAGCGAAAATACAAAAAAAAAACGAAAACTTCGAGGCGAAATAAATAACAACGATAAAAAAACCTCTCCTTTAACAACGTGCCGATGCCTATTCTGCCATTGTGACGAGGAAAAGTTAATTTGTCAGAGTTTTTGTGTAACCCGCGGAAATAGTTCGTCCGCGTCGGAGAAAAACAATGGGGCGGTGTTGTGTGGGAGCGTGAAAGGGATGGGAGGCCAAATTGTTTAAGCTAGGATACATTCACTACTTACCGCCCTCTTTATCTCTTTCTCTTTTCTACGTCTCCGTATCTACCTCTCTCTCTCTCTCGAGGGTTTCGGAATGTTCAAACAATAGACGGAAATCGACAAACCTTTGGAAAAATGGTCGACGCCGGGAGAGCTACGGGGGGAAAAAAAGATGAGGAAAAAATTTTTTTAGGACAGATCCTAAAAATATATGGTAAGGGAAATTAAGTTTGTGAAGGATGAAATAAAAGAGGTGCATTATTGGACTGGAGAGAGAGATAGATGGGGAAGTGGAGGAGGGAAGGAAGGGAGAGAGTGGGAGAAGGTGGGGAAAGAGGGTGGGAGTAATGGGAGGTAGGGAGAAAGAGAGAGAGAGAGAGTGGAAGAGGGAGGTAAAGAGAGAAAGCAACCGGAGGAAAAAATGTCGTAATTGGAAGGAAAGTAAAAAATAACATGGTTTTTTCCTCCCACAAACACGAGTACGGTGGGGGAGAGAGAGAAAGAGAGAGAGAGAGAGGATGAGGTGGAAGGAAGGATCGGGAAGGAGATAGGTGGAGAAACTAATAATATAAAGTACTCGAGGGCGGAGTTTTTGCGGGAATAAAAAAATGGGTGGGGGAGGTGGGAAGGGGGAGAATACATATAAATATATGAACAAGAGAAAGAATGCTATATCTCCAATGCGTTTCGAACGAGATGTTGGAAGGGCCCCCTGTGACCCTTTTCTCTGTTTACCCTGTGTGCTTACCCGAAAGGCGTAAACCTTCCTCCCTCCTCTCTCTCCTCTCTCCCCCTTATGTCCCCACCCCACCCACCCAACGCACACGCACGAACACCACTCGTGCAAACGCACGCACGAGATATGCATACATGCATGTACATATACAAATCTCATCTCGCAGCCTCTAGCCACATGCCACCTATCTCTCTCTCTCTCCCCCCCATACAAAAGATGACCTATCTACCCTGCCCCTACTCCTCCTCTATGCCTCCCATCACACCCTATCCATCGTACTTATTCCCACCACCTCGAAATATCCCCCCTCTTCCTCCTACCCTCCTCTCCTTTTTTTCCCCCCTTCGGCTTTGCCCAGATCCCCTACTCTTTCCTCCTCTCTCTCCACCTATTTTCGCCCTCTCCTTTTATCATCCCACTCCTAACCTTTCATTTCCATCCCTTTAAAAATAAAACGGCGTATATTTTTATTTTTCCTATTTCCAACCCTCTCACCGCATTAATACTCTCAGGAACCTTCTCCTCCTCTCTCCCCCACCGTCCTCTTTCTCTCTCTCCCTCCCTAACTTCCGCATTTCCCTATCTCCTTTCACTTTGCTCTCTCTCTCTCTCCATCCTCTCCACCTCTTACGATCCTCTCCGATCCCATCCTCTTCCACTCAACGCCACCGCGCCAATGTCCATCCGACCTACCCCTCCTCTCTCTCTCTCTTCCTCTCTCCTTCCCTCTGCTATCCACCCCTTTCCCGCAACGCCCACTCCGCTCCTCATCCATACTCCTCCCGGCTATCCCTCTCCCCCTTACGTCACTTGAAAAAACCGTTTTCGTGTATAAAAAAAGAAAGAAATTGGAGAGTGCGGGGTGGAAAAAGAGAGGGTAAAATGGGGAGAGGGGTGGGGTGGGGGGGAAGGAGAAAAGGGGGTGGACGAGAGAGAGAGAGAGGAGGAAGGGAGTAAAGTGGGAGGGACTGTTATTTTTCGAACAGAAAAGGGTTGGAACGCAAATTAATGGGAACGCGGGTGAAATGGAAGGAGGGTGGTGGGCGGGGCAGTTTTCAGGGGCCGGAGAATTCTGGGAGAGAGAGAGAGAGAGAGATAGGGAGAGATATAGGGAGGAGAATGGTAGGAAGAGGAGAGTGAGAGATAGGGGAGAAGGAAAGAAAGGGACGTGGCGGTTTAGGGAGGGTGGAAGAGGAGAGGGAGAGTGGGGTTGTGCGGTCGAGGATAAGGACTCTTCGGGAGGGAGGGGAGGGTGGGAAGAGAAGTGGAATGGGGAAGAAGGGATGGTGTATTTTTTCCCATCGCTCCAGGGTGGGTAGGGTAGATAGGGATGGGTAAAGGATAGTTGGGGGATGAGAGAAGGAGAGATTGGAAGGGCTCGGTTCGCTCGGCCATCTCATTCGCTCCTGCGTATCCCCCCGAATCCAAGGGATCCCGGCCAAGTTCCCATGGAAATCCTCGCATTTTTACGAAATGTGGCGACCAAAAAGAAGTACGTATCTATTCCAGTGTTTTAAAGCACTGCGGACGGAAGAGGAGGTAGGGGTGTTTTAGGATGGAGTAGTTAGAAAAGGAGGGGGATAAAAGGAGTGGGAGATGGTCCGTACAGAGAGAGAGAGAGAGAGAAGGGCGACGAGTCACGGATGGAGCCCTTGTCTCTCTCTCTCTCTCTCTCTTGCTATTGTCGCGATGGAGACTGACTCTTATGGAGGAAAAGAACGACATCGTCGGAAACGTTACCGCAGACATTATCAACATGCGTCTCGGAAGACGTCGTTGCCTCACTTTTGGACATTCCGTCGCTTTCTTTCCCCTTCCTATTCTCTTTTCTCGTCCTCAACTTTCCAGCAATCGCGGTCGTTGAAAATTGCGAAAAAGTCGTTTAAAATGCGACGGGGATGTTTTTTTTTACGCGCCGTTGTTTCGATTTTTTTAAATTTTCATGCCCTCGACATGGAAAATTTCCCCGCCGTGGATATATTTGCTATGATCTAGCATTACGATTTTATTTTCCAGCGAAATAATCGTTTTATTGAACTATTTCGCGGAATTTATTTGAGATACGGAAGATCCTGTTAAGCTTTAACGCACGTTAAGAGTTTACGACTTAATTCAAAATAATTTGTTTCTTTTTTCCCTGGGAAATTGGAACCGTAATACTTTGCATTACGTTCCTAAAATTGTCCGTGTAGAGGGAAAATGTCCAACGTGGTGTAGGTTTTTCAGTAGAAGTTACAGTATAGGTTACATTTGAAAGTCGCCTTGAGCTCTACATGTTACGGTTCATTCGTGCTTTATTCGGGTGTCGCTCCTTCTGTCTTTTCTAATAACCCCCGATCGTGGGTCGAACTGAAACTATTCATTCGTCTCGGTGCTCCGAAACATTCAAGACCAAAAGCTTATGAAGAAGCGAGGACGTGCATTTCAAGGGAGGGATGTATTTGATATGAGAATAACTTGAATATTTTTTGTTCGAAATGCTAAAGGACTAACAATAATTAGGGAGATCGTCCTGCCTCGGGTCATTATGATTACACATATCTACGCAATTTCTGACTACTTTTCCAAGTAATCGAATCGATTCCCAGAATAACATACGGATTCTCGGAACGACTCCCGAGATCAGTTTGAAGCAATCGCATCCGAGGGAATATTCTCTACAACCAAGCCTCCGATTCCGGCTTTTAGACCCTTCTACTAGTCTTGTTATTTTTCCTAGCGACACTTCTCCTCCCTCTTTATTTTTATTTCCTCCTCGATAAAACCGCCTGAGCTACTACGCCATCGATTTTTTTTAATTTTCCACGAGATAAAAAAAACGTAGCCGAGTTTAATTAATTCTCAATTTCGCCGAAAAACAAACAGAAAAGAGAGAGAGAGAGCCCCCTTCGCGCAATTGTGCCAAGCATTCGATAATTAATTTCGTCCCCCTTTTCTCCCTCTCTCTAAAATCCCCACCACACCTCGGTACAAACCCTCCCTCACTCACTCTTATATCCTTCAACCCCTCCCTCCCCCCACACTTAGAATTTTAACAGCCCTTCAAGGTTGAAACGTTGCGAGCCGCCCTTCCTGCCGTCGCTATAAAACTCCCATTTGCTCCAAGAATGGATCGGATTCCATTGAAGGGCTGTCCCAATTCCTTGCACTTTACTCTTGTCTCTCTCTCTCTCTCTCGCTCCTTGGCCTGTCAGGCGCAAGCTTCGCCTGGCGTGCCCGCCTCACGTTTTTCTTCCGGTGGAGGATGAAGAATGGGTCGCGCGAGCTTTTGCACGCCCCTGTCACGCGGGAGCACGGAAAGAGAGAGGGAAGAAAAGAGGGAGAGAGAGAGAGAAAGAGGTCCGCACAAACGCTTTGCGTGCCATGGCTCCACTTTTTTTTTAGAGAGAGAGAGAGAGTGAGGGAGAGGATTGGAGGATTATGATTTGTTCGTGCGCTTTGTGACAAATGCGTTCTTGTTTTCTCTTTTTTATTTTATTTTTTGTTGCAGGGTGCTGTCGGATTACCCCCCACTTTCCACGGGGTATTTTATTTTATATTGCACGTGGTGGGCTCGGCGCGTTTCCTTCTCCGTCGCTTTTTTTTTTTTGGAAGTTCGTTAAAGCACGCGAGATATATTGAGTGACCCCTTCCCTCAGAACGGGATGTGAGGTTATTTTATGTGGGGTTTTTTTCTTTTTAAGCGCGTGTACGTGAAGGCTGGAGGATAGTTTTGAGATAGATGTCGTATAGCGTCGCCGCCGAATTGATATTTTAGTCTCTTGAAAAGTGTTGTTTTTAATGAATAATCATCGCTATGCTGTCGGTTTCAGTTTGCTCCAAGCAAATTGCTTATTATAGGCTATAAAGATCGGCCGTAACGGAAAAGTAATCTACATTAGCTCACGAGACCTTCGTCGAGTTTTATTTTTAATAGGAATTGGCCCTCACCTCGCTTCATTGCGCTTTATTGAGCTCCTAACCTTCAGAATTTTGGCGATATTAAAGTCCAGGATTTAATGTGATACGCCGAATTTCGTGCCTATAAGATTAAAAAAACATTATTACGCAGCGAAAATCTTTTTCCTTTGGTATTCTATAAGAAAGGCACTTCTCAGAATAAGCAGACATTGATCATCAGACACATGTATTTTAGTATGATATGCTCCTAATGTTTTGCTTCAATCTTTCGCGGAGAAAAAGATTTATCTTAATCACCAATTGGATTCAAGCTACTAAATTAGCTCGGAAATTCATCTGTGAAATATTAATTTCTTTTAAGCAATTCGATGGCATCTCAATCATTAATTTCCTTCGAATTATAAAACTCGATCAAAAAAAAAGAACGAGATTAATAAAACGCATAAGCCGATTAAAAATTAGGAATTTATTAGACGCATCGGGAAGAGGTACTTTTAATCATTGGTATCGAAACCGATGTATCATTGACATTCGCTCCATCCTCCTCTTTTCTCCCCCTCCCCTCCCACCCTCTCTCTCTCTACCGAAACATGTCGTTAATATCCTTAATGGAATCGCCGAAACGATCGTGAATGTTATAAAACGGAGTCTCCGCAGAATGTCTGTAACGCTAACATAAAACCAGGCTCCAATTATGACTGTTTCATCAATTCATCAGCGTTTACAACCTCGGGAAGTGACTCCCTTGAGTTCGCAAATTATCTCTCGTTCGCATTCGCCCGGATGGCCGCCCGGAATATTGCATCTTTAATTTGCTCCGTCCAATTATGTGTGTCAATAGCAATCGTCTCGGCTTCTAGAACGAGTCTTTGTACATTCAATTAGTCCCTCCGACATCATTATGTTATTAAGCATTCGAACATATTTAGCGCCCGTTCGGCTGCAGCAAGCATTCCGCAGTATTTTAGCTTCACTCCCTCTTCGCCGTGTTAATTTGCATCGCGGAGGCATTGTTTCCTACGCCCGGGGGCGTAAACGAAACGTTTCTGTACGTCCAATCTTCGGCTTTTGAGAATAACTCGTCTTTCTCCCTCTCCTTCTCTGCCTCTAAACATCCTCCTTCTTTGTCCTTTTGTGGGTGTTACTCGCCGGAGACTGGAACCTAATACGTTCAGCCATTCCGAGAATGTGTCGACGGGTTTACGGTTTTGGAGTTCCTATACGCGTTCGCAATATTTGTCCTTTATGTTGTTATTTTTGTTGCAAATTATATGGGTCAGATATGTTTTTGTCTTTTCTGGTATTTTATTAGTAAGAATTTGAAGTATTACTGTGTTTTGTTTAGCTTTAACCGATAAGTGTTTTAAAATGGATTTTCGAGCCAACTTATTGTTTGAATCCATTGTATGATCAAGGTAGTAAAACAGCTAATTGGAGCAGTTCACTACAAAGAAACCGTGCTCAGTAGCAACTCTCCGATCGTGAATTAGTATAATGAAAATGTTTTGACTTTTATCAGAGGCCGTTGCGTCAACCTTCGTTTTCATACGCTTACGTCAAGGTATAATATGCCCTTACATTTGAAAAAGGCAATTAGGATTCATTTTGTTTCTATCTAAATCTTACTTCGCCTTCAGATTTTTTTTCAGTACTGGAATTTAGTTCCATGGTCTTGCTAATTGCAAGCAATACTCGCCATGCTGGTTCTTTTTCTTGGTTTTGCCGTTCGGGCGATTTAACTCGGTATTCTTTTTAGCAAACTCTCTCTTGCTTGGGAAAGCAGGCAACCGCGGCAACAACGCGTATTGTGGCAATCGGTTAAGTCGCATTCCCTTCGAAACATCCTGGGGAATACCAGAGCTTTCTGGCCCCACAGCTCCTCCTTGATTACGCAGCATTCTCCGCCTTCGCATTTTATTTGAATACATAATGGTACATACTTCCCTATGCAACGCGATTATTCATTTGATATTCAGACCGGTTCCTATGTTGTTTTCGTGTTCCTCCTTGGTGGTTTTATTGCTCCTTGTACTAATGCGTCAGGGAGTAGAGTTATTATTTCAGATTAGCATCCCATTTGGGTTCCGTCATATATTAGTATTTTAACTCTTCTATTTAAATAAAATGTTAAAAGTGGTTACTAAAAACACGAGCACTTACAGGCTCGTAACCACATACAATCTCTTTATGAGTTTAGCGTTTTCGATTGCTCAGTGAATATCCGTAATTCCAATATGTTGACTTTAATGCTTTACGAATCGATTGTTTTTCATATCTCCTTAACTTCTCCATGTTGCTATTAAAAACGAACAGTAATGGCATGATTCCTTGGAGATGTAGGTGCGTCTAAGAAGG